>BCLH01000426.1:24430-98843 GCA_001602315.1 Zoysia pacifica
CAAATAACCATTTAATCAAATCAATACAACAAGATGCAGTTTTGGATACAAGCTGACCAAATCAGGAGACTTAATAATAAAGGTCAAATCCCAGTAAACAAAAAGAATACAAATCTATGTGTGTAATTTGACAGTAAATTTGAGTTTCACATGAAGTGCTTATTAAAATACGCAAAATCCAGCCAGTTAATCAGAACTAATAGTAAATAACAAAAACAGTATTCAGTTTATGTTAATTTATTTTTCTCGAAAATGCAGGAGATCTGTGTATTAATATTTTCTCGAACAGGGTCTACGACAGAAACACTCAGGGCCAAATGCTACATTTGATTTATCCATTACAAAAAAAAAGGGAAATTGCAGTATTGATCAATACATGATGAAACTTGATTCACTACATTATGACCTAATTTAATTTGTAATAAATACAGTATAGACACATAAACGTTATTTATTGCTGATAACTATGTAAAATGTAAAGGAAAAGATGTTGGCCTAAACAGCAGAAAATTACAATCTCAAGAAAAGGTTCAAATTTAAACAATGCACTTGCTCCCAAGGTATGTAATAAATTTTGTATACAAATCTCGCGGAGCAATCTTATGGGACTGACAACACAGTCCCGAAGTCCAGACACATGGCTTCGGGAAATATGAGGTTTTAACTTGTTATGTCAAAATTTATTGGCTAAACACATGAAATTCTTGTTTCTTTGCAACTGAAAAAAAATTTGGGATGTCAACTGATCTTTTTAAAATGGATTTGAGCTCCTATAAAAATACTTCCTTTTCAAGTTTTGCCACATAGGCATCTTTGTAAAATGGATTTGAACCAAGATCTGACTATATTGAGCTATTCTCTAATATTCAAACAAAAGCAAGAATTTCTTAAGCCGAGGACGAGTTTAAAATTAACCTAGAATACACATGTAATACATATAAAAGGTATTCTACAATAAGCAAGATACTAAAATGAAGAAAAATCACACACTCACAAATGCAGGGAAAAGAAAAAGAAAATGCAGTCCCAGGAAAACAGAAATCCACCTGATAGAGCGGATCCCAGAATATGGTGTTTGTAGCAACAACAAAGACACTGACAGTAATAACACTGTCTGATTTCTATAAATATATGTACTCACAATTTTCTTATTGTTTTTGTATCTTCTTTTACAGCAATAACAGTTCCTGATTTCTGTAAACATATGCATGCACAATTTTCTTTTCTTTTTTTGTTTCTCTTGATTAGCCTTTTTTAGAAATTTTTTATTAGCTTTCGTGCACTCTAACTTCACTAAAATGAACTAAGTTAAATTTTTTATTAACAAAAGCTAAGAAATGTGCTATTCCTTTTGGTTGTTATGGATAAGTTCAGACATTTTTCTTTCTACTTGTTAATAGTTAAAGTATGACTAATCTGAACTAAATAACAGCTAAATAGACACAAATATCATACTTGAGTACCACTGCCATTATCACTGCCATCCCTTGCATTAAGTCCCATGCTTGTATCATCTCCTTCATCATCATTGCTACCGCTGTTGTTTTCGGATTCATTGCCACTTTTTGATTTGACACCCTTCTGCGTCTGAATGCCACTTTCACTTCCACTGCCACTTGACTGAGTTTCCCAACAATAAAGTATAGATTAGAATAATCACAGACCCAAAACGAAATAAAAAAAAGTGAAAGCATATAAAAGTTAAAAAAAAAAATTAACTGAGTTCAAAACAAGCAGCCATTACTAGTTACAAATTTTCCAAAACAAGTAGTACAAAAATCAGACCACCAACTTACACTATGACATCTTCTCCACACATGCTGCCAAAGGTTCTTAAGCTCATTCTTACGTATAGGCTTGACTAAAAAGTCAACAGCACCTTTTGACAAACATTTAAAGACTGTATTCATAGCATCATTTGAAGACATCACTGCATGTAAACCACATCAGTGTAGCAGCTAAAAGCATTGGAACTAAAAATACTGTGAAGACAACATTTGTGCAGGATAAGAAATATACAGTTGAGGAAAGTTACTTACTAATCACTGGGATATCCTTGCAAATATTGTGGTTCATGATCTTATTCAGAAGAGAAATTCCAGATACACTAGGCATAAAAACCTCAGCCAAAACAAGGTCAATGCTGTTTTGCATATCTTCAAGATAAGTCCATGCTTGCTGGCCATTTTCAGCAGGGATAACTGAGAAAATAGAATAGCAGAACTTAGAAAATATCCCTCAGCTAAAAATTAGCACAACCGAGAAATCTTATGAAAAATGACACTTGATTGTTATTAGTTCACATCACAAAACGATGGACCAAAACATGATGAGCTATGGAGATGGAGCCTCTGAGGGAGTGATTTTCGAACGTGGCACCATTCCACAATTTAGAGGGTGATGACGAGCTGGACCGGAAAAATCTTAACCACAATGCAATACATGCGGAAGGTTCAAAATCAGGGGGGGTGAAGCCAGCCCTATAGCGGTTTTTTTTTGGGGGGGGGGGGCGGGGGACAAGGTAAAACAGCAAAAAAAACAAGGAAATTAAGGGAGACTAAGGGTGCCTCACTGGCATTAGGGGATGCCAAACTCCACCATGCAACTGAAGGCAGGCAAGTCAGCCACAAAAGTTATCTCTGAAGCAAAAGCTGCGAAGGAGTAGGCATTACCAATGACAGCTTGAATCATGTCCTTCCACACACATTGATTGGAATATCTTCAGGGATACCACCACCCAGAATGGCATCACGGCATGCGGCGCTCCCAAGGAGCACGAAAGGTAACTCCATGAAAAACTAGTTCATTTGACTGAACTAACGAGGTTCCGAGGTGAAAGGGTCACTACTTTTCACCCCTAATCCGCCTATCTTTCTTAGTTGTATCAAGATCTCATGTTACATATTAGACTAAATTTCATAAAACCACGGGTTTGTGGTCCTTTTCTCACATTACCCTAAGTATTTTGGCTTGTGTCAATTAACCCCAGATTCTTTTGTCATAATGTTTCACAAAACCCCATCCTTATTAAAATAATTTGAATATCACAAGCAAATTTCACTTTCATATTGTGCGATTCCACGATTCCATCACACTCAATGATTTCATATATTTGAATTAATCAAACTTTATGCATCATGCAAATATATCTTAAATTTTGTAAGTCATATTCATAGCTATTTCTTGAACGATATGGCGTTTTGTGAAACAATATGACCATGAAACCTATGGTTAAATGACACAAACTAAAATACCTAGTGTTTTGTGCAATAAGGATCATACAACTTGAGGTTTTATGAAATTTACTCTATATATTACAATGATATATTACGTCCTATGGGTGTACATATCTATACTGCTTTGATGCTATTTGTATGGCTTTTTATGAATTTAGATACTTGATATATTTCCTTTTTATTTTATCTGTATGCATAAGCTATGAAACGCATTCCTTTTACAACTTAGAAACAGATAGTTTCAAGGGTCCAATAGGAGAACCAAAGCAGCGCTAGATCTTTTAACAAGCAACGCCAAGTATGTTGTGGCGACCACAACTCATTTATTAGAGTCCCGCTAAGGTAGACCAAATGGTATATTTTTACCTCTTAGGAGGTAAGACTAGAAAACAATCTCAGCCGTTGAATTTTATAGTTTCTAAAAATATCACATGCATCAGTTTCCAAAATTGTCTAATAACTTTCCAAACTGATGGGAATATTTATGGGATGGGTTTTACCTCCTAGGAGGTAAAAAAACATTTATTCATTGAGATTCGTGCAAATGAACGGTTCATAATCATTTTGGTCTATTGTAGAAGCTGCCATTTATTAGAGTTCGTTAGGGGTTGCTAGCAAACAAGATATAGGACTGTTTGTTGGGATAGTTGGAAACCTCATCTATAAGACACTGTCGTGAGTCCTAGAGGGGAAGGCAAGGAAGAAGTAGAGACTATAGGTCTTCCTTGTTCTATGGGTAGAAGCCCCCAATGTCGTGTCATAACAAATGGTTTTAGGGACCACCACAATGCGTCGTGCTCCATGGCCGGTGTCAACAATGATCCTGAGGCCGCCACCGTCTCTACCAAGCGGGATATGATCATAGCACAGATCGCCACCTTCAACACCCAACTTTTTTTTTTCTTGAATGCGCAGGAGAACTGCGCATCATTATATTAAGAAGAAGAAAAAGATCCAAAATGGACCAGTACAGTAGAAACACAACAGCACCCTTGAAACACACACTTTGACCACTCGACCACGAGACGCCTCATGCCCAAAAACTAATCAGCCCTGTAGCACCAGCTAAACACCATAGACATGCCTCATCCATAATCTCTTGGAGGATTTCAGGAATGCTTGGAGAGCCCCCTCGAAGACACACGCATTGCGGTGCTTCCATAGCCACCATGCCACAAGAATCATCAGGGAATTAAAACCCCCTGCAAGCAGATTGTAAATTCTGGCAGCAATAGATTGATGGCTCCAATGCCGCCGTTGCCGTCACTGCCTTCTCCTGTGATGCCCATGCTAGCAACACCATCGCCACCCCATTCCATCAACACTGATGCCACCATTGCTTTCACCGTCATCTACACCGCCTCCATCAACACCTATGTTACCACCGATCCCTGCACCATCAGCACCTATACCACCACCCTACAGCGCAAATACCACTAATATTGCTGCCTACTTCTCTGGTGATACCAGTACCACCACCGCCCTCACTTACTGCACCATCTCTAGCACTGCAGATCGTAGCCATAGAGGACAGCAGCCCTATTCCAGAGGATAGCAGCCCTTGTTTCGAAGAATAGCATAGGTGATGCAACACACCGCAATTTGCTACACTAAAGGCCACCATTGTCAATTTGCTGATCCCTGTCAAGTTGATGATCAAGCAATCCATCTGCTCAACACCACCTTTTCCCCTCAAGGATGGAAATAAGTTTGGCGTTTTTCCTTGGGAATAAGAAGGAAGGTGCTTTCCTTAGGAACCACAGAGCTCGAGGACGGTCAATGACCAATCTTCTCGATTGAAGATACCATCGGTATCTTGATGAGAAGTTAGCAAGAGAGACCTAAAGATGAAGGGTATTAGCATGAGTGCCTCTAGGCTTGAAGAAGAGGGGGCACCAAACCAAGATGAGAATGAGATCTGTCGGTTCGACAGGAATAATTATTAGGCATGATTGATTCCAAAAACCACAACTTGGGTGATGAAGTGCAGGGCTGATGTGACCTTGATGATGGCTACTATAGGAGTGACCCAGAAGTTTCATGATAGGTACGAGTATATCCAAATGAGCCACTCTGTTCAAGCCAACAACATCAAGAACAGCAATGAACATGGCAAATTCAGGTTGGAGTTGAGGTTGCATCCAGAGGATCCAACTAAGGGCCTGTTCGGATCAGATTGCTGCGGCTGTGCAGCCGCAGCTGTTCAGCACATTTTTCATGTAGCTTGACTTGTCCGCAGCTGCAGCCGCAGCTGTTTGTAGTGCATCCAAACAGGCCCCTAAGTTTCTTTGTTTTCTTTCTTTCACTCCATTATAATAGAAAAGATTGATCTTAAGCTATTTAATATGAGTAACGATGTGGTTCAAAGGGAAGAAGGCACTAGCTTCAGTCATCTCAAGTTGACTTTTTGCAAGCCTTAGTACAAAATTTAGTCTAATGGCGTTTCTAACTGGTGGGTAGTTCGGTCCTTTTGACAGCCATTTGGCAATGGGAGTTGTTGTTCTGAACGTGCCTTCCTCGGGTTCAATGAACTTATCATGTACCCCATAGTATTGTGATGGGATTTTGCAATGCTTGCAAATAAGATTACATTTACAGAACAAAGAATAGATACATTTGAGAAGAGCAGATTATTCAAAAACAAAGCAGTTTACATCATAACAAGAGGGAACAGAAGAATGACATGGATGAATTACACAAACCTTCGTACATGCAGTGACGAAGCAAGGCACTAACCACCTGCCTGGTGGAATCATCGCTCTCCACTAGCAAGACCTTTATAGTCTTTTTCTGGAGGAAGCGCTCCCAGCAGACCTGCTGGTGGTGGTTTTCCATCTCATCCTGCTGTGCTCCGGAGGTTGGGTCGCTGAACAGGACATCCGGATCATTGCTCCTAAAGTCATCCTTCCCCTGGAGACTAAGGACAGTGCCATTCCCAATAAGCCTGGCATCTCTGAGGGAAGGCCTGTCCACAGTGGGTTGCTGACAGACACCACCCCTCATCCTGACTCGAATAGGTACAAAAGTGGTGGGATTGGTTTGAGACAGGTCTTTGGTTAATGAGAAGGCTGTTGAGCACATATTACGCTTGCCTTCAAGAGTGTCTCAATTGCATCCAGCAGCTCAAAGTTTCTGCAATAACCAAAGAAGCAGGTTTTGAAGACACAGGAAGCTATGAGGTGTTATGGTGGCCAGTGGCGAAGCCACGTTGTGGCTGCTGGGTGCAGATGCACCCACGCTTGATTCATTTTTACACTAAATCTTTCAATTTTCAACATGTATTGTGTTGAATATTTGGATTAGACAATGGAGATGCACCCCCACAGTATTTGTTTAGCTTCGCCATTGATGGTGGCTACTGGCTAGATACTTTATACTTACATGAGTGAGAGGTGCTGACTGCCAACGAGCACAGATGGCCAAGTCCGACTAAGCCACAGGAGGAGCCTAATATAAGATATAAAGCATCTGATGTTCATTAAATCCCCCTAAATAAACGGGAAATCATGCAGAGTTGATATGTACCTAAGGGGTAACAGAGCATACCTGCCTGGTAGGGAGTAAATGGAAGAAATTCTAAATGCGAACCACAGCACCAACTCACATCAATTTTGGACGAAGCGAGCTTCAGAATTCCATTATTGCAGCGTTACTAATTAGTGAGATATACCAGAAAATTTCATGACAGTTAATTAAAATACGTAATGGTGGCATGCCTGTCAAAATAGAGCTAGCTACTCAAAGAGGGAGAGGCGGCAGGACAGCTGGGTCTCAACACCCTAATAAATGCAACGTGTGTTAAAGGGAGAATTCTTATTCATCACTAATACGGAGTAGAACAAACCGAAACGCGACCTCATCATTGAAAAGACAAGCAGCTGAAGGGAGGAGGGGGGGGGGGGGCGCACCTTTGGGCTGAGTCAGGATACGGACGGCGGCGGGCGAAGGAGAAAGCAGAGGCATGACGGGCGGTAGCAAATGGAGGCCGGCAGTGGAGGGGGCGGTCGAGAGGAAGGGGAAGAGCGGCGGAGGAAGAAGAGACGGACGAGGGATAGATATTGGGAGGGGTTGGTGACGTGGAGCAAAGGAAGGCCGGCAGCGCGCTGGTGGCCCCGCCCCTGAGATTCGACGAGATCAAAATCCGCGCGCTCCCTGCG
The DNA here is from genome assembly GCA_001602315.1 of Zoysia pacifica. NCBI lineage: Eukaryota > Viridiplantae > Streptophyta > Magnoliopsida > Poales > Poaceae > Zoysia > Zoysia pacifica. The sequence continues at coordinate 31,824 of BCLH01000426.1, forward strand.
CTCCCCGAGATCCGCGCGCTCCCTGCGCTCCCCGAGATCCGCGCACAGGTCCACGTAGGTCCCTTTTGCTCCTCGGCCTCGTCTTCCCCTCACTCGTCGCCATTGGCTTTTTATTTTTATCATTTATCTTATTAAAAATATAATATATATAATATATTTTTTATAATTTTCTTTATTATTTAAAGTGTTTAAAATATTTATAAATTAATAATTTCTGAGTATAATAATGAAATAAAAGAAGTTGTCATAAAAATGAAAGAGAGAACTTGAATGAAATGTGATTGAGAAGAAAGATAAAAAATCTTTTTGTAAGAGACCAACCGAATTTTGGGGAATATAAGATCGTGCCACACAGCAGACTGTTTTTTTATATCGACAAAAAACAACTGGAGTCAGCATAAGAAAAACATTTCAAATATTGAAGTTGTAAACAAGGATCATCCTTATTTGCCTGCTTTCAAGGCACAAAAATAATTAAGCACATGAAAACTTAATATACAAATCGGAGGACCTGAAATGCATGCAACGCACTGCCGGCTCAGAGGCATGGCGACCAGGGCGCCGGCCTTGGGCCCGTGCCAAGTAGGGGTCCCAAATTTTGTTATGTATATATACTTAGTATATTATTTTTATATTAAAAATATTTTAAGTGCAAATTCACATGTAAAAATTTAGGTTTTTTTTACTGCAGAAATTTAATAGAAATTTCACAGAAATTTTCCATAAATCAGTTTAATTTCATAAAAATATAAAAAACAGAAAAAATTTCCGCGTTACAAAGGAGACCTTAACCTTAGCCTGATTGACTAAAACAAAATTTGATGACCTATTAGCCAAGGTTCAATTATTTTAAGCTTTTGTGGATAAAAGTCTGTAGGCGAGAAGGATAGTGGCATGATATTTTTTTATCGAGTTTCCATCTATTTATCTCTAATTAACTATATTTTATATTATTTTTTTCTTTATAGACCATTGCATAAATGCTATTCTTTTAGTCCCAAATTATAAGCCACTCTGGCCTTCTCAAGTTTTCTCAAATTATAATTTATTCTCACATTCGAATACAACTTTTTTTTTCTTTCTAATACCTCTTCATCTCTATTTCTCTGCTCCTCATTTTCAAAATCTCACCTTTTATACTGTTCTTCTTTTTTTATGCCCAGATCTAAAATGACTTATAAAATAGAATAAAGTGAGTAATTCTCGACTGGAGTTACATACTGGTTGGTCCAATTCTAAGCAACAACAGCAACATTCTTTTTATTATTTTAGTGACCTAACATTGCTCAAACAAGCATGTTTGAATTTTTTTTATGATACTTCGTATTGTCTTTTTATTTCTCTTTAACAATTCTATTGCTCAACGATGAGAGTTAGAAATTTTGTTAAAAAAATTTTCTTTATAGAATGATGACATTTTTCAAACAAAATCATATGATCGATCTTTAAAATGCTAACTAAAAACTACTCATACATATTTTTTACTCATCTAAAAAGCCCATATTTTGGGTTCGCCCTAGGGCCTTTCAAACAACAGAGCCGGCACTGATTGCAACGCATAAAATTGGTGGCATGGTTTCTTCCTTGAAAGGTAATTTCTTCCTATCCTGTCAAAAAGAAAAGAAAAGGAATGCTGTATATAAAATAAGGAGTACCAATATTTCCTCTTTGCATTTGCTAGGCTCTGCAGCTCCACCCCACAGTTTCCATGGAGTTTTTTTTATAATGGTTTGTTACATTACATGGTATGGTTTCACAATACCAAATCACAGGTTCCCACTTGAGAGAATAATACGCCTCTGCTCCATACATTAGACCGTACGGAATGTGTTTGATATGGAAGTCAAACGCTGACCAAGGCCAGGGACCTAAAATGGTGAAGCAGGCCAATGACCAGCATAACTTTGCAAAAAGGTGAATCATGGCTAACTCCAAGAACCTCAGATCAAATAAATAAATCAATGAAAGATAATATGAGTTCCAAACCTGATTACTGATTAATATTCTGAAAAAACCAGAAAAACTTCATCTCTGTCTCTTTTAGTTTCCATTCATCGAGGAAAAAAATATTTATACACCCACCACTATTATCATTTTATGGTCAGAGAAAGCTGAATCTAAAGAACCAACCACATTCCAGATATATATTCGGGATGTCTACCACCTCCCATCTGTAATCTATCCAAAGTGCATCTTCCAGTAAAGCTCGAGACAAGCACAGTAGTAAAAGAGCTCAAGTGGCCAGGTGACCAAATGTCGTAAAATGGCTGCATTTGGTGACTAATTTGCCTATTCAGGCAACACAGATATACAGTGCGGAGTACTCCTAACTTTTATTACAGAAAGATCAGGTAAAAATGCTGCAAATTTACAACAAGGCAACGCAAATAGGGAACTTAGCTGCAAATTTGAATGCCGCTTGGTGGAACTGTTTCATCACGACAAGTTTGGGAAAAATCAATCACGAGCTCTGCATCATCAGATTCTCAAGGCATCATCCTGCTTTCTCTTCTCCTTTGCTTGCTGTGGCTGAGGAGCAGTGCTTTTGTGTGCCTTGCTTTGCATCTTCTTTTGCTTTGCTCTTGTGTGGCCTCAGGTGAATACTTTTCCTCCTCAATGCTTTATCTTCCTCGTAGTGCTTTGGCCTTCAGTTGGACTTGGGGTGCAGAGAGCAAAAGCCCATCCTCCATATTCCTCGTCATTCGAACTTTGTTTCATTCTTCGCGACTTTTTCTCAGCTTGCTTCACATGGCAATAGTGATCCTGGGGGCAATGTTTTCCCAATTTATTCTAGAATGTTTACTTTTTTTTTACTCCCTTCGGTTTTAAATTATTAACACCGTTGACTTGTAACATTAACTTTAATCACTCGTTTTATTTAAAAAATTTGTTCATATGTGTAAAATTTTGTTATTATATGATTTATTATTAGAGGAATTTAAATTTTGACTAATAATTTTACATAATAGAACAAATTTTTTGAATAAGACGAATGGTCAAAGTTAATGTTAAAAGTCAACGGTGTCAATAATTTAAAACCGAAGAGAGTAGTTGAAAGAAATCCCAGTGCAATATTTATTTAATCTTTTATGAAAACGAAAATGTTACTGAAAGAAAAACTCAACAATGTAGCAAGAGTATAAGATACTCGATGTGTTCTACGTGTCTACCTGTTTGTTCTACATATCTACCTATAGCAAGAGTGTAAGATACTTAAAGAAAATGAAACATAGGATCGACGATAGTATAAAATTTGACCCCTGTGTGCCTCTTCTTAAATCTTCAAAAGGTTAATGTACAGAGTCAAACATCACTACTGATGAAAAACGCCAGTATGTTCAAAAGAGATGATTTCATTATATTATTTCCAAAGGTCACAATGGAATTCTCATATCATGAAGCAGGGAGGTATTTATATAGTTAAGTTATAGGTTAAGTTAGCGACATGAGCTGTGCTAGATCATGCATTCGAATTTCAGCTACCTCAGGTGGTCTTTTATATTCAGTATCCGAAAAAAGATGTGGGTCATAACTTACAGATGCTCTCAAGACTGATAAAAAAATATTAAATTACTATGCACCAACCGTATACACGAAAAAGCGATAATGAGGAAAGGTGTACAATTCATTTATACTTCAATAAAAAAGATAACATAACATTGTGAGAGAATGTGACTTATTTATTTTGATTAGTGAACACATGTACTCCTATGTTGCTTTCCAAGCCTAAAAGACAACACAAGGATAAGGGCTCCTTTCGAACGCAGGATTTCCGTAGGCATTGTGCAGAAATTTCACAAAAATCAGTTTAATTTTACAGAAAAAATACAGGAATATGAAAAATTTCCTTCAATCCAAAGGAAACCTAACATTTGATTTTTGAGAAGAAAGCTTTACCAGTAACCAGCACACAGCATTATTACTAGGGCCAGAGGTGGCAGAGCCCAAACCTCACTCCAAATGGCTGTCAGTTTTTACCCAATATCAGACATTTTTGTGTATCTAATTTTAGAGCAAAAGAAAGTACTCCCTTCAGTTTTAAAATATTGACATCATTGACTTTTAACATCAATTTTAACTTTCATCTTATTAAAAAATTATTTCGAATATGTAAAAGTTTTTTATTATTTGCTTTATTATTAGTAATATATAAAACACAGCTAATAAGTTTACACATTGAAATAAAATTTTTGAATAAAATGAATAGTTAGAGTTGATGTTAAAAATTAACAATGCCACTAATTTAATACCGAAGGGAGTAGAAAGGAACAGTGAGTCATGCCGCTAGCATCCAAAGGCATTACACTTTAAACGCAAAAACAAGAAATGCAAAATACAGCAATCTAAGCTTTCCCAAGTATTCCCGAGCACAAGCTGCATCCTTATCTTGGACAAAATGATATCTCCCTTGTTCCATGTACCTCAGTACTGCACGGCTGCACAACAATACAACACAAAGTGACAGTGAAATTTTTATAGTGATGAAATAAATGGCGCAAAACTGCTAATCAAAAAAATGCTTTCTAGGCTCGACCAGCCATTTTAAACTTTTGGTGCATTTTGTAAGCATATTTTGGTGAAAACCACAAGGCTGCGTCCCTGAAATAAGTCCATAGTGCCGCAATAAATTTCAAAGAATATAAAACCACAAGGCATATTTTTCATTCCTACACTTTTTTCTCAAAAAAATTTGCATATCAGTTTAAGAGTACTGACCGTATTGAGGTACGAACAAATGCAGAGTAAGTCGAAACGAGCGAGTGCCTCTCTAAGAAAAAAACGAGCGAGCGAGCGACCATTCCATCCATTCCCTTGAAGCTGAAAGTGCCCATATATTTTTTTTAAAAAAAAATTAGAAAGACCGTAAGGGCAACCATGATTTATATGGACTACTTCATCTATATAAATGAGATCTACGACAGCAAATTTTAACTATGAACTACTCCACAATGTTATGGACAACAATAGCTTTTGGGTGTAGTAATAGAAAATAAAAGAAAAACTATTTTTTAATCCTTACAACTAGTCTATAAACTTATGAATAACTGTTATAAACTTTTTATGTACTACTCCACAATGTTATTACTATCTATATTAAATTTTTTATTCTCTGTGGACTACTTTTACATAACTATGGTTGCTCTAAAGTTGGAATGGTGAAAGGAAAGAAGTCCCTTTGAGATGGTCATCGTCTAAATAGATGGCCAAACAGGCCACGTTTGACGAGTGGATCGAAAGCATAAAATTTCTAGCTACTTAAACACGGTACGACCTGAAATATTTTGAGTTTGAACGAACACGGCACGATAGGACGAGCCATGCTTAGATGACAGCCTATAATACTGCCTTCACCCCTTTTTACATTGTTATGAGAATTAAGAAGGGGTAAAGATGAAATATATTGAAAATGAAAAAAAAAGATAAAGATAAATATGTAAAGTTAATAGAGAAAAATATATTAAAAAACGAGGTCGCAAGTAAAAGTAATGTTGGAGTGAAGAAGTACGCTTCCTATATCGTGCTGGGCTACGCTACGGCAAACCCATGGGCTCAGGACCCGGGCTAATCGGAAATCATTCGTACCAGGCCTGTTCATCCTCGGGCCGGGTCGTTGCCATCTATCTCCACTCCGCCTCCACGACCGCTTTCACATACTGTATACTCCTGCAAAAGGGGAACAAAAAAAAAAAAAAACCTACTTGCATTCATCAGTAGCAGCAACATGGCTATGGAGCTCTCGTCGAGGTTCCGACTGCTCAGGCCCCTCCTCTTGGTGCGCCCCGCTTTCCCCGCCCGCTCCAGAACCCTCCAAACCCTAGCCCGGCCGAGCCCCCTCTCTCTCCTCCTCCTCCCCGCCTCGCGCGGTCTCCCTCGTCCTCCGCCTCCTCCTCATCGCTCCTCGCTGGTCCTCATCCGCCCCTTTGCCTCCGTATTCCCGGCGCCTTCCCCTGCCCCGGGGAGGGACCACGGACACCCGCCCCCTTCTGCGCCCTTGCCGCCGCCGCCGCCCGAGGAGCTCGCCTCCGAAGACGAGGCCTTCTATCACGAGCATCTCCTCGAGGTCGCGCAGGAGAACCAGACCCGGGTCGTTCCTGTCAAGGCCTTCTTCCTCTGCACCAGGTACGCTTCGTATTCTACGGTCTTCTTGTTAGGATTCAGGACTGAATACTGCTGATTGCAGCATCGACCTGAGGAGCCTCCAGTCCCAAAACTCGTTCAATGTCATCCCACCCACCTCGCGGGCCACCAACTACGTCGTCCTTAGATACTACGATGTCAAGGGAGACCCCGAGGTAATTTGTTCTCTAGGTTTGCATGAGTTTTGCTACATCCACACACCAGTAGGTTGACTTCAAATATTCACAGCAGTCTTGTTACCTGATACTGTAAATGTCGCTTTAGATGCTTGTAATAGTTGCATGGTCTGACAATTTTGCATAATCAGACTGAATGAATGTGGTCCTTCCATTTGCAGCTTCAATTTTTTTTGTGGATTTCATTTGCATTTTTTAAGAGCGTGACCAAATGCACTGTAATATACTCAGACTTGCAGAAGGGTACCTAAAAGCTCCATTCTCTTTGCTTATGTTCAATTTTGCTGCACATTGGGATGCGTTCGTATCTGTATTGTCTTTTTCCTGGTGCCACATTTTCGAAGCATCTGATAATTGTGCATATTATGATCATAATGTGCTCCTTGATAAAAAAAATATCTAAATCTTGTTATATTATAGCAGCACTCAAGTAATTACATGATTGCCCTGCTGCTGTTTTTTTTCTTTTTCTTTTTTGTCTACGGCCTTGCAGTGAATAGAGGCTCACTGTATTTTTTTCTACCTCCTCCTTTTCAAGGGCTTTAAGTCTGGTGTCATAGATGAGAGTCATTGCCACTACATGGTGGTTTTCCAGTATGGGTCCATTGTGCTGTTCAATGTTTCTGATCTTGAAGCAGATGGATACTTAAAAATTGTGAAAAAGCATGCATCGGGGTTACTCCCAGAGATGCGAAAAGATGGTAAGCCCTTAAGCCCATTCCACGTAGTACAAAACTTGACCTGAAAAGTAACAGAGTCTCTTCTTAATCTTCTTTGAGTATTTCAGTATTTTCTTTATGTGAGTGCTATCCAGAAAATTAATAATAACCAAACAGTACTAGAATCTGGATATCTTGTGATAATCATTGTTCTGGACAAAATGTGGTAGTATTCCAAGTGGAACATACCCCATGAATAAGGGCTGTTGATAGCATTTAATGGTGTCTATCAACAAGGTCTGGAAAAAAGGGTGCCCCCCCGATAGTTGAATCTTGTAATGTGGAGCACGTATGATGGTGCTCAAATTTTATTAGAAGCCCTGCAACCTTATTTTAGGTTTGCTACCCTGTTCCTGTATTTTGCAAATAGCAACTTAGTAACCTGATTGTTGTGGACGAACATACTCTCGCCGCAACAAGCGCCCACAACATCAGGAAGCTAAGCCAACAGCATGAAGGACAAGCAGGAATTTGTTAGGTCCAGAGATATAGGTAAGTTAGTTTGTTACCTTTCCTAGTTATCAGGCATAATTAGTTAGAGTTTGTTACCTTTCATAGCTATATATAGATGTTATCGGCTAGAGGAAAAGGCAGAGAAGAAATTAGAGCTTTCTTGATCAGAGCCTCCCAGGGAGGGCGATCTAGCTCATCTCCTCGCCATAGCCCTCAGCCCCAATCAATAACGTTAGTAATTCCAGTCATAACATCTTTGGTATCAGCTTGGTGATCCTGCGCTTGATCATGGGGGATTCCCTCATCACAACAGAATTCAAGGCATACATTGACAAGATCTTCGCCGAGTTTACTTCCATCAGATCAGAGATCACTACCATCAAGGGTGACCGGAGCCGCCTCTCGGTTGCTGTCAATCACCTGCAGTCTGATAAGTCGGAGGGGGTGGAATCTGAAACCAAGGGAACAAAGGAAATTCTGCCAAAAGAGCCATCAATGATGCCGCACCAGACCTCCCACAAGCTGCGATTTCCCCGCTATGATGGCACGACAGATCCAGTGGGTTGGCTCCACAAGGCAGAGCAATTCTTTCGCCAACAGCGCACATCTGAAGAGGAAAAAGTGTGGATAGCATCTTTCTATATGGAAGATGCAGCCCAAGATTGGTACTACCGCTTGGAGCAGAACAGCGGCGCACCAAACTGGGAGGATTTCGTCAAGCAGGTACAATGATGCTTTGGTCCACCAATGCGAAGCAATGCACTGGGTGCCCTCATGAAATTGCGTCGACTGGCACAGTGGAAGAATACCAGGCCAAATTCCTCCCACTTTTGGCTCGGTGCACGAATGTCACAGAGCAACAGCAGATCGACATCTTTACTGCTGGACTGCGCAATCTGTTACAGACGGATGTTGAGCTCCAATGCCCCGCAACCCTTGATGATGCCATGGGGCTAGCGCGCGCTTTTGAACGCCGATTGGAGTTGGATGAGGATGATGAGGAAGATAACAGTGCCTACCGCGTGCCACCTTGTCCACAGCCAACACAACGCCAAACAGCATCACCAGCAACAGCAGTGATACCGCGAACACCGGCTCCAATCACCAATACACACACCCCCTGCTCCAAAAAAGGGTGCACCACCGGCGGGTGCACGATTCAAGAGACTCACACCACAAGAGATGGCCCCGCGACGAGCAGAGGGCCTGTGCTTCAATTGCCCAGAAAAGTTCACCAAAGACCATCATAAATCCTGCTCGATGAAAGGACTGTATCTGATGGAGCTGGCTGAAGATACTCAAATTGATGATGATGAAGAATCAGAGAGCGACGTGGAAATCTCACTTCATGCGCTCACCGGCATTACCATGGCAAACACAATGCGCTTACCAGTGAAGATCAGCCCTGCTGCACTGCGTGCCTTAGTGGATTCTGGCTCTACTCATTCGTTTGTAGCATCTACAACAGCCCGTCGCCTTGGACTCAAACCAGTGCCACGGCCTGGGCTGACAGTGGGCGTCGCTAATGGAGATCGTGTCCCTTCTGATGGGCTTTGCAAACAAGTGCTGGTCACCATTGACGAGGAACAATTTTTCTTTGATTTTTACATCCTGCCTCTCGAAGACTATGAGATGGTTCTTGGATGCAGCTGGCTCAAAACTCTGGGACCTATCCTTTGGGATTTTGAAAAGCAATCCATGGCATTCTGGCACCACAATCACCACGTTAAGTGGAATGGCCTGGAGGCTCCAATAACACCCCAGTTGCATGCAACACATCAAAAGGACCTCATGTCCCTGCTGCTGGCCGAATTCTCCAGCCTCTTTGCAGAACCATCAGGACTGCCACCACAGTGACACTTGGATCACCGCATCACGCTGCTGCCTGAAACACCTCCAAAAGCGGTACGGCCATACCGTTATCCTCAACTGCTCAAGGACGAGATCGAAAAGCCATATGCTGACATGCTACAGCAAGGCATCATCAGCCACAGCACCTCAGCATTCTCATCACCGGTCCTTTTGGTACGTAAGAAAGACACAACCTGGTGTTTTTGTGTCGACTACCGCGCACTCAATGCCAAGACAGTGCGTGATGTGTTCCCTATACCAATTGTTGGTGAACTACTCGACGAACTCAAGAATGCTACCATCTTTACAAAACTAGACCTTTGCAGTGGATATCATCAAGTTCGGATACATCCTGAAGACATTGAAAAGACGGCATTTCGAACGCATCATGGGCACTTTGAGTTTGTTGTCATGCCATTTGGGCTCTCCAATGCACCATCAACATTTCAGGCTCTAATGAATGATGTCCTACAACCCTTCCTGCGCCGGTCAGTACTTGTTTTCTTTGAGGATATTCTGATTTACAGTGCTTCCTGGTCAGAACACTTGCAACATGTGCGAGCCGTATTCACCACTCTCCGAGAAAACAAGCTACTCCTCAAGCGCACCAAGTGCACCTTTGCCAAGCACAATGTGGCATACTTGGGCCATGTTATATCATCAGTAGGTGTAGACATGGACCCAACCAAAGTAGAAGCTGTCCAACAATGGCCACAACCAAAATCAACTAAAGCACTGCGAGGTTTCCTCGGGCTCACAGGTTATTATCGTCGTTTTGTTAATAATTATGGAGCCATTGCAGCACCCCTGACAGCTCTGCTGAAGAAGGATGCATTCTGTTGGTCTCCGGCGGCCACGGACGCTTTCACACCACTGAAAACAGCACTGATTTCCAGTCCAACGCTGCAATTACCAGACTTCTCCAAGGATTTCACAGTTGATTGTGATGCATTAGGCACAGGATTCGGTGCTGTTCTTCACCAGGGAGCAGGCCCTATTGCCTTCTTCAGCAGGGCACTAGCTCCACAGCATACCAAGTTGGCAGCCTATGAGCGAGAACTCATTGGTCTAGTCAAGGCGGTGCGCCACTGGCGTCCATATTTGTGGGGACGTGCATTCACCATCCGCATGGATCATTTCGCCCTCAAGTATTTGCTCCATCAACGACTCTCCACAATACCACAACATACATGGGTGAGTCGTCTCTTTGGGTATGACTTCAAAGTGGAATTCAGGTCGGGGTGCTTGAACACGGCGGCTGATGCACTATCACGACAAGATGAGGAGAATACAACAGTTTCCTCATGTGCCATCTCCCTACCGGACTTGGCGCTATTTGAAGAACTCAAGAAAGAAGCTGATCATCTTCTGGAACTTCTGGCCAAACGGGCCGAAGTAGGGCTAGGCATTGCAGGAGTGGCATGGTCCATGGTAGACGGATTTATTCTACACCGTGGCCGCATATATGTTCCTGATTCTTCAGCACAGTGGCCACAAATCCTAGCCTCAACACATGGAGCAGGACATGAAGGTGTCCTGAAGACTCTTCATCGGCTTCGGGCATCATTTTATAACTCTCATGCAAACCGAATTGTTCGTGATTTTGTGCAGGGGTGTGCAGTCTGCCAAAAAAATAAAACTGAACATCTACATCCAGCTGGATTACTCCAACCACTAGAAGTTCCAAGTTCAGTTTGGGCTGACATTGCAATGGGTTTTGTGGAAGGATTTCCGAAGGTGGGTGGTAAATCAGTAGTGCTTACTATGGTAGACCGATTCTCAAAATTCGCACACTTTATTGCTATTGGACATCCCTACACATCAATTTCAGTGGCGCGTGTGTTCTTTGATAATATAGTCCGACTCCATGGTCTGCCATGCTCCATCGTCAGTGATCGTGACCCTGTGTTCACCAGCAACTTTTGGAAGGAATTATTTGCCTTGTCAGGAGTCAAACTGCACCTCAGTTCAGCATTTCATCCGCAGACGGATGGCCAATCTGAGGTAACAAACAGAGTACTGGGAGTTTACCTTTGTTGCCTGGCCGGCGACCGTCCCTGCAGCTGGCTTCGTTGGTTACCATGGGCAGAATTTTGCTGTAACACATCCTATTAGACAGCACTTCAATCAACTCCATTTTAGGTGGTTTACGGCAGGGCACCACCATCTGTAGCAAGCTATCAACCTGGAGTGGCTCGTGTCGCAGCCCTAGACAAGCAGCTTACAGAGCGTGACACGTTCTTAGCAGATGTACGTGAGCGACTGCTACATGCTCAAGCTCATATGAAACATCATTATGATGGAAATCATCATGACATACAATTCAGCATTGGTGATTGGGTATGGCTGAGGCTTCACCACAGAACAACAGTTGGCATCACCAACAAAACAAATGGGAAACTATCACCTCGCTACTATGGTCCTTATCAGATCAGGGAGAAAATTGGTCCTGTGGCATATCTACTAAAATTACCAGCCAAAGCTAAGATACATGATGTATTCCATGTTGCATTCTTGAGGCAGTTTATTGGCAACCCGCCAGACACACAGGTACCACTCCCACCTCTATCACACGGCAGAGTAATTCCAACACCTGAATCTATCATCCATGCTCGTCTCAACCACGGATAATGGGAATTGCTGGTCTGTTGGATTGGACGACCAGCTGCTGAAGCTACATGAGAATCACTAGCATCATTCAAGGAGGAGCACCCAGAATTCCAGCTCGAGGACGAGCTGTTTCTCCAGGAGGGGGGAAATGTTGTGGACGCTTTTGTGGGCAGAATATACTCTCGCCACCAGCGTCCACAACATCAGGAAGCTGAGCCAACAGCATGAAGGATAAGCAGGAATTTGTTAGGTCCAGAGATATAGATAAGTTAGTTTGTTACCTTTCCTAGTTATCAGGCATAATTAGTTAGAGTTTGTTACCTTTCATAGCTATATATAGATGTAATCGGCTAGAGGAAAAGGCAGAGAAGAAATTAGAGCTGTCTTGATCAGAGCCTCCCAGGGAGGGTGATCTAGCTCATCTCCTTGCCGTAGCCCTTAGCCCCAATCAATAAAATTAGTAATTCCAGCCATAACATGATATATTGTTTGGTACTTCTCCCATCAGTGTGATTGCTGTTTTGTTGCTTTATCTAATCAATTGGCACTTCAATCTTAAAAATCTTAAACTGCAGATTATGCAGTTGTGGAAAAACCTACACTAGAGACTTGGATGCAGGGTGGGCTTGATTACATTATGCTTAGGGATCTGAGTATAGATGGAATTCGTACCATTGGAAGTGTCCTTGGTCAGAGTATTGCTCTTGACTACTATATCCGTCAAGTATGTACGAATCAATATCGCAGCTGTTATTATGGTACTTTGGAAAAATATGTTTAATTACTGTCACTGATAGGTGGATGGAATGGTAGCTGAGTTCACTGATATCAATCGTGGAATGGAAAAAACGGGCACCTTCACCATGGAGAGGAAGAAGCTTTTCCAGCTCGTAGGAAAGGCTAACTCTAACTTGGCAGATGTCATTCTTAAGCTTGGACTCTTTGAGAGGTATAATTGTAGCTTGATGCTGAAGAGTAACTATCTAAATTTTGTTATTTGTTAAAATGTAGCATATCTGTTTTACTGTTCTTGGGTGTAGTCCCTCCGACTCAATAGAAGCTTATTTTTAGGATTCGTTGACTGCGACTTTGACTAATTATTTATATAAATTTAATTAACTTGATCAACATAAGATTAATATTTCTAGATTCACCATGGAAAAATATTTTCATAATATATAATTTATGTATCCAGAAATTTAATTAAATTTATAGAAATCGTTGGTCAAAGTCATTGTCAACGAACTCTAGAAATAAACTTCTATATGGACAGAGGTAGTATGTTTGGTGTGTGTTGGGATGGTGCTTGCACTTAACCTTTGTACTTTGTTAACCTCTTAATAAAATGAATTTGAAATCTGAATCTTTGAACTTATTTAATTTAAATTTCTATTGAAAAAAGGATCTCCTTAAAAATTTTATCTTCCATGCATCCCTTTTTTTTTCATTTCTGAAATGAACTCTTATATTTATGTATCAGTGCATGTCATTATACTTTTGTTGATTTCAGGTCAGATATTGCCTGGAAAAATGCAAACTACGCTCAAATATGGGAATACCTTCGGGATGAATATGAATTAACACAACGATTCGGCAACCTTGATTTTAAGTTGAAATTTGTTGAGGTAAGACTCATGCTGTCATGGTGGTTTTGTAGTAGTGTTTTGTTTGTTCACTGTGAGGATTCTTTCTTCAGATGTCTGTCCATTTGAAATTAATGAATGCTTCGTAATATGCAGCACAACATCAGGTTTCTTCAGGAGATCCTTCAGAACAGGAAGTCGGATTTTCTGGAGTGGCTTATTATCATTCTGATCAGCGTGGAGATATTGATATCTGTTTATAACATAGTCCAGGAGCAGATGTAAGTTCCGGGAGGGAGGTTGGCGGGACTGAATCTCATTAGGAACACGGCTGCAATGTTTCTTTTTTTTTGTTGGATTTTGCACTGCCCCATTGGTAACCATTGTAAAGAAAGAATACTACTTGAGGGATTAGAGAGATCTGGTTGTTATTCCGTCTGGATATGGGGTGTGGGAGGTTGATGAGGTCCCGAGAGGCATTCGTCTTTTGCTGCTGTCAAGTGTCAAGTGCACGGAATGGGATCGGCTGCCATCGCCCCGGGCGCGGATCTGCAAGATTAAAATCAGATGCAAGTCCTTCCAACGTCAAATAGTAAAAGGTCGCTGAGTGGAAGTTACCGTGCTTAGGGCACGCAGATCTGAGACTAGCTCGCACATCGGTAATAGTTTAATAGAAAATCTCATTTCATCTTTACTCTTTCTATTCTTAAATTAATGTAGTTGTTGACTATAAATATTAACTTTAATTATTTGTTTTATTAAAAAAATTAATTTAAATTTAAAAAATTATAAGTTTTAATTCAAATAACTTTGATGATAAATCAAATTGCACAAAATATTTAAAATTTATTATATTTTTTTAATAAATCGAATAGTCAAAATTAATATTTGTACTCAATGATGATATCAATTTAAAATATATAGAGATATAGAAAGCATCTAGGATGACATGTGCTTCTTACCGACGATAATAATGTTAGAATGAAGATCACTATCGTCAATAGATGATAAAAAAAGTGGAGGAACATTTGTAATCTTTAGATAACAAAAGGTGCAGGATCAGCCACAGCGGCTGACGTGGGCCAAGCCTTCTTTAGATCACAAGGTCAAATACTAATGGAGGCAGCGCTAATCTCGCCAATCGCCGTCCACCACGTGTCGCCCGTCCGCGGAGGAATCCGCCGCGTTCACACCTTCCCTGAAAGGACTGATATGCCCGCCTCAGCCGCTCCTCCGCCCTTCGAATATTCGAGGATGAAGAAACGTCGAGAATGAAATGATTAGAAGCCACACGATTGAGATCTAACGGTGCTTGTCGCGCTACTAGAAGGTTCCGTCGCTCGGCGGGTCTACGGGTATATAACAGCGGCCACCACCCACGGACACAGTTCATTCTTCGTTCCCGATCTGATCAGGCCGGCTAGTCGTCTGCTTCAGCCATGGTGAAGAACTACCCAGCCGTGGGCGAGGAGTACCTCAAGGCCGTCGACAAGGCCAAGCGCAAGCTCCGCGGCCTCATCGCCGAGAAGAATTGTGCCCCGCTGATGCTCCGCCTCGCCTGGCACTCCGCCGGCACCTTCGATGTTGCCACCAAGACCGGCGGCCCCTTCGGTACCATGAAGAACCCCTCCGAGCAGGCCCACGGCGCCAACGCCGGCCTAGACATCGCCGTCAGGCTGCTCGAGCCCATCAAGGAGCAGTTCCCCATCCTCTCCTACGCCGACTTCTATCAGCTCGCTGGAGTCGTCGCTGTTGAGGTCAGCGGCGGCCCCGATGTCCCCTTCCACCCCGGGAGGGAGGTGAGATCTCAAGAGATTTCCAATCTATCTAGTCCGACATAATTGCATTTTTATCTATTTAAAATTAGAGTCAAAATTAAGATGGATGAATCGGCGTACTACGTCAGATTGGTATTGCTTTGTTGATTGACTGTTGGTCACCTGCAAAATATTTTTGGGCATTGATAGCTTCTTATCTTTAAAACACTAGTCTCAATGTCGTGCTAATGCTGCGGTGTAAGGGAAAATATTAACTTAAAAATAATATATTAATATTAAAATAAATTTGTTTTGTTTTTTTAACAATTTTTTTTAGATCTCATATATTTGTTTCAGATAATTATGTTTTGTTAACTAATAAAGATTATGTGGGTCTATGATTTAAGAGATTCGGAAGAGCTCATCTGTTAGATTTGTAAGGGGTGTTTGTAGAGAGATTTAGAAAAGATCAGTGTATTTTCCGTGTGCATAGGGGATATTTTATCGTGTGTATATAGAAAAGAAAAACTGTGCTTTTTAAAGAGAATAAATTTGACTTCTACTTTTTTATAAATATATTTATTGAAAAGCTATATATATACTTTTATGAAAATACTTTTTAAGATAAATTTAATCATATGATTTTAATATTTCCAAATTTTACAACTTAAAAATTATTGTAATTTATATTTTCAATGTTTGACTAAAACATGCTCAAAACCGTTTGAATTATGAGTATGGAGGTGAGTATAAGTAATTTTGGATTTAACCAGTCAAATTCTTTCTCTTCTGATTAATAATATCTAGAAAATTAATTAATTTCAAATATAAAGAGTTTCATATTATGAAAGTTTGAATATAATAACATAATTTGTGTATGATAAAACATTATGAATTCTTCATTAATAACATTTAAAGTTAAAAATATTTGACTTTGACCAAACTTAGAGATGCTTATATTTTGGGACGGAGTTAGTAGTATGCAACAGTCATCTTGCGGCTTTGCGCAATGCTCTTTAATTGTGGTCATTGGAGGAGTAATAGGCAAATAGATTAGTTCAAGTACCTCTTATGCCTTTTCACATCAGTGCTGCTACGTCCCACCCTGTTCTGGATGTTTAACTCTTGTTTAATACCAGCAGTACGCAAGAGTTAGCATTGGACTCTTACCTTGTGCTGGGGAGAAAAGGAAACACTCTGGCTTCTAATGTGTTTAAAATTAGTTCTCTGATAGCATATGACTAATCATCTTTTCGTTGCTAAATGTCCTTATGCTTGCGCCCTTTCCGCAGTTGAAGTTGGTCCATTGCTGCCTCATTCTAACTGTTTACTCTGACTGCTTGTTGAATATGTCTCTAAACCCCAGACCTTAAGCCACTGTTGCCTAGCTGTCTCCTCCATATTACTGCTGCATCACTTGCTTTAAAACTGCTGTTTCCTTCCATTATTGTCATCCAGCTGTGGATGTTGATAGTTTGTCATAATTGTTTTGCAGGACAAGCCTGAGCCTCCACCGGAAGGCCGCCTCCCTGATGCCACCAAAGGTACAATTATACAGTGCATTTTTGTATTGATAAATCTAAAAATGGGTCCCAATTTTGTCATTTTTTATGTGTAGAAAGAATGCTTCATGGAAATGATTGATTACATGCTCTATTGTTGTATGTCTTATTCTAAAATGTCCACGTTCTTTTGGGAGCATTCTGTAGCCAACCTTTCTAGAGCATAAAATGCATGAGACAAACTTTAGCAATTTTTTTCTGACACCCTTTGTTAGGTCATAGTAACTCAGTTTCTTTTTTTTTATGTATTTTCTTTATTGGCTGTCATCAGTTGTTAGACATGAGTTATCTGGACTTACTCGGTGGGGTCTCTTGTACCAGGTTCGGACCATCTCAGGCAGGTCTTTGCCACGCAGATGGGTTTGAGTGACCAGGACATTGTTGCGCTTTCTGGTGGTCACACCCTGGTTGGTAGAATAGTACAATTAGCCTGTGTTTTGTTGATTTGATATTTTGGAGATGAAGATTTGTGCTTATGCATCATCAACTTTCTGATGTAGGGAAGATGCCACAAGGACAGGTCTGGTTTCGAGGGAGCCTGGACTTCCAACCCTTTGATCTTTGACAACTCTTACTTCAAGTCAGTGAGCTCCTATTTCCTTACTTGAAAGAGTTGTAAACCATGGTTTGTTTGCTTGAACCAAAAGTTGAACACGATGGTAGGGAGCTTCTAAGTGGTGAGAAGGAAGGCCTGCTGCAGCTGCCTAGTGACAAAGCCCTTCTCTCGGACCCATCTTTCCGCCCACTTGTTGAGAAATATGCTGCAGTATGTCTTTGATGCCTGCACCATTTCCGTTACTGGTATAGTTGAAATGTTGCCTTTAACTTGAATAAATGATGCTTGATTTTGGTAGGATGAGGATGCTTTCTTTGCTGACTACGCAGAGGCTCACTTGAAGCTCTCTGAGTTGGGGTAGGTGGTCTGTAGTCTCCATCGCTGGTGGATGCTTCCTGTACCAGCACTAACATCTCGTGTATTTTTGTGATTCCAGATTCGCTGAGGCTTAAATTTGGAAGATTTGTTGGCGAGCTTGTTTATCTTATTGGTCGGTGGGGGTGGATGTTTCGCTCCTAAGACCATTATGAACAAAAAAAGAGTGCAACGGCTGAACGCGGTGGGAGTAATAAGCATTTGTCGGTCTGATCTGAGGCCCTATTTTGTACTCCGTATTTCTTAATTTCGATCGATGGTTGGTTAGAGGCTTAGAGCAATGCGAATTGTTGAAACTGTCATAATGTCGTGGATCAACGCTTGGTTTTTATTATCTATCAAAGATCATTAAATTTGGTCAACTGTTGTGATATCCATCTGGTACGGTACTGTCTTTGTTTTAAAGGGTAGCCCTGATCAAGGTTCCTCACGCAAATTAGAAAAACTGATACAGTAAATAGAAAAATGGGGCAAATTCGAAAATTATTTTTTTTTGAGAAAACTGGTAATATTTTCAGCTTTTTAGGCAGAACTATGAGTTTTGTTAAATGCTGTTTTCAGAAGAAGTTTTTTTATTTTGCGAAGTGATTCTGAATGAATTAAAAAGCTGGAAGTTGAAAAAAAGGAACTTCCAGTTCTATGAAGTCTATGAAGTGATTCGGATAGTTTATCCAATAAGAGAGAATTTTTTTCATTCACAAAATCAAAGAAGTAAAAATGAATTCAAAGAATAAAGAGTTGCGAACTCTGTTGAAGGAGCTTTTTTAAGGTTATCGAGATACAGTGCCGGCTCAGAGGACAAAAACCGTTAAAACTGTTTGATTTTTTTTTTTAAATTCAATTTTCAAATTTTGGGATGGTTTTGACGTTTTGAAAGCAGTAAATCACGCGGTTGTCCTGAAAACCGCTAACAGCGAAAACTGAGCGGTTTTTGCTGAAAACTGTTAGATTTTTACGGTAAACCGTTTGATTTATTTGAAAACTGTGAAATTAGTGAAAATTAAGAAATTATATTAAAAAGTGCTGAGTCGTCACGGTCTACATTTTTACTTCTCTTTGCTTCTTAACCTCATCGTTTTACCACTTTTTTCGATTTTGCACTTTGAATCTTTTTCTTGCCTATGTGAGTATCATTTGTGATCCGTCCATTCAGATATTGTTGCAGCACGAGACAAGCGTAGCAACTGTTTATCAGCGTCATCATCTGTAACAAGACGGTTAGGTACAGAAATGTCAGTCTCGGTGCCCTCTTCGTCAAGAACAGAGTCAGAATTGGATCTCTCATATTCCATCCATTCTCGAATAGGATTTAAAAAATCATACAATGACAGCTCCATGAGACGATCAAATGGATCAGTTTTTGGTAGCTTATATGTCCATGAAACATCTCGCATACGAATCCGAATATTGTAGTTAATATAGAACAGCTTATGCAATTTCTCATGAGATAATCTGTTACGCATTTTCGTGTGTATCAATGCAAATGTACTCCAGTTACGCTCACAACCACTGGATGATGCACACTGTGAGACTATCCGTAATGCAAGCTGCTGAAGATGAGGTGTGTCACCTTCAAACATATTCTACCAAGCTACAGAAAAAATATTCTTATCCACTGCCATTCTGTTGGCCAACTCAGTATCAAATAAACCTTATTTTTCTAAAAAAATTTCTGCCTCTTGCAGGGCATGGACACACAAGTCGATTGATGCTATACATGTAAATGCCTTTCGAATATCGTTCATCATATTTCGACCCATCTCGTAAGAATAGTGACTTCTTGGGTTCAAAGATCTAGCTGCATATGTAAAAATAGTTAGATATTGTTGCAGTACAAACAAAAAATACAACAACATTTTTTCGTAAGTACGTATTACCTGCATTCACAAAGGTATCATTGTAAATATCCACCATTCTACGATTTATAATGTCCATATACCTCTGCATCTCTCGCTCATCATTACTATAAAGAGCTTCATACTCATTTTTACATAAATGATATCTGAGAAATACTTCACTCAAGGTAGGGCTCTTGTCTTGATCAGTAAACCGAAGAAACGCATACAAAAGTTACACTGCATCTAACACATATTTCATTGAATCCCCACTATGACATGCTTGCTAGGCAGGAGTGAGCATGCCTTTCGTTCTCAGTATTGATAAATCTATTATTTAAAAATATCTCAGAACCCATTCATGACATGAATTTTTCTCTCCGACGAAGCATACTCTTAAGAAACATGTAGTTTGTGCCAAAACGTGTTGCATTTAATCTTATCAACTCACCACCAATAGCATTGGTCATTATAAAGTACAACTGATTATGATTATACAACCAACGAGAAATGTTACGAGCCGACTGTATCATAGCTTTATGCTTTGAAAACTCACCAATAGCCTTTAGCATCAGGTTAATTGTATGGGTCACACATGGTTGCTAGACAATATAAGAATATTTGTTTATTAGCAGCTTGCACGCTTTTTTATAATTTGAACCATTGTCTGTAATAAACTGCACAATATTGTCTGCACCTACATCAATGCATACTTTATTCATTTTCTGCACAATAATGTTTCTTTGTTCAAAATACTATAGGTACAAATAAAACAAATAGTGCACAAAACTGTTTCATTGTTCAAATATCATAGCTGCAAATAAAACAAATAGTGCTATAGAATAAATATATGTCTCGTACCTTGAATATGAAGTCCGCAGATTGGCTGTGCCCAGTAACATCACATAAGTTCTGAAAAAATATGACACTATTACAGTAGATCATAAAGTTTATCAAGCTCATCCCTATAAGACCAGTCTAAGAGTTACACATAATCGTGACACCGTACATCAGCCACTTCATCTTGAATTTATCGAATTCTTTCTTGATGTCTTGCTCGTTAGCATTAAGATATGTACCATCTATTTTCTTTCTAGTTGAGTGAGACACGCCCTCACCTACAAATATCATGACACACGACATAAATATGATAACATATAACGAAATATATAATATAATAAAATAAAGCTCTCGTACTCTATCTCTGTGTCTCCTTTATAGCACTAACAAAGTATGGACTATCGGCTTTTCTACCAGAGATAGCTTCTGTATGAAAATTTTTTGACCATGCGCGTCCAATAGCTGACTTTGCTTGCTTGCTCTTCACAGTTCATGGACCTGTATCGATCCTAGTTTGAATCCGTTCATTACCTGACCTCTGTAATGCGGACCTCCTCATCATACCAAACAATCCAGACCCAACACCTTTCTGCGACGAACCAGAAGCACCTTGTGATAAACCAGCACCAGCACCACCACTCTCGAACTGACCACTATACGAACGCTGACGTTGTCAGAATTCCTCCTCCTCTCTAGATAACCTCATGGCAGCCTGCATCTCTTCATCGTTCTCCTCATTGACATTTCTCTCACCTGCAACCTGGTGCTGTCTAAGGGTCTTTTTAGCTCAGTCCTTCCTTCGCTCAGCGGTTCTATCAATCTCTCGACGAAAATAGTCCCGCACGTCTGTGAGAACATAAGGACACCTAAGTACGCTGCTTCCATAATGTGCCAAATGTTGTTTGAATCGTGTGAATCGTGTGGCACCACCCTCTCTTTTCACGGCTTTGCAATATTTGCAACGAAACCCGAGATACACGTTGTCCCCGTGCTCTCAAACTGAATCGGACTGATCTGACATCTTACAACCAACAATTCCTGAAAATGACCAACTATGTTTTAAATTTGCTAACAAATCGACCAATATTTGAAAAAAAACACAAAAACAACCATCTCACCTTCGCTGCCACGGAAACCAGTAGATCGGACGGCTTTCCGCGCTAATCGGACGGCTTACCGCGAAAATCGCACGGTTTACCGGTGGCGACGGCTAACCGCCCGCGCCGCGCTGCTGGCCACTTCTGGAGAGCGACTTACCGCTCCAACCGGGCGGCTTGCGAAGCGCTCGACGCGCGCACGGCTAGCCGTGCTTACCCCGCGGCTAGCCGCTTCTCCGCCTCGGTTTATGGTGTGCGGGCGGCGGAAGCTCGGTCGCAGCGAGTGGACGGGGAAAGGGGAAAGGATAGAATGGCTGGTGAGGTGGGGTTGAGGATAAGGTTTGGTTATATATTTTTCATCCAATTTTTCTCGAATTTTTTCGTCATCAAAATCAAAATTTTTTTAAAAAAACTAATTCAACCAATAAGTTGCATTTTTCATCTAGTTTTTTTACATATTTTTTGTTATGAAATCCACCAAATTTTTAAAATTCAAAAAAAATTGAATTCGAAAACCGCTAAACCGCCCAAATCGAACCGAAGCGGTTCGGGCGGTTTTCACGAAAACCGCGCGGTAAGCCGCGGTTTTGCGAACCTTGATAGCGACAGGGCGCCGGCGTAGGGCCCGTCTCAATATCCAAAATTTGATATGTATATATACTAAGTATAACTATTACTTTTATATTAAAAATATTTTAAGTGCACATGTAAAATTTTAGGTTCTTTTTGGAATTCAGAAATTTGATAGAAATCTTACAGAAATTTTACGTGCAACAGTTTAATTTCATAGAAAATATGAAACAGAAAAAATTTCTGTGTTGCAAAGGAGACCTTAGCCTAATTAAATAAAACAAAATTTGATGATCTATTAGCCATAATTCAATTATTCTAAGCTTTTGTGGTTGAAGGTCCGTAGGTGAGAAGAATGGTGGCATGATATTTTTTTCGGATCGAGTTTCTATCTATTTATATCTAATTAACTATATTTTATATTATTATTTTTTTTTAATAGACTATTGCATAAATATTATTCTCTTAGTCTCAAATTATAAACCACTCTGATCTACTCTAAGTTTTTTCAAATTATAACTTATTTTTACTTTCTAATACAACTTTTTTTCTTTTTAATAACTTCTCATCTCTATCTCTTTTCTTTTCATTTTCAGCATCTCACTTTTTTTTTACTCTTTTTAATTTTTATGTCCTGACCTAAAATGAATTATAAAATAGGATGGAGTGAGTAATTTTTGACTAGAGTTACATGCTGTAGGTCTAATTCTAATAAACAACAGCAACATTTTTTTTATTATTTTAGTGACCTAACATTGCTCAAACAAGCATGTTTGAATTTTTTTTTGATAGTTCATATTTTTTTTATTTCTTTTTAGCAATTCTATTGCTTAGCGACGAGAGTTAAAAAACTTGTTAAATTTTTTTTCTTTATAGAATGATGACTATTTTTTTAAACAAAATCATATGATTGATCTTAAAAATGCGAACTAAAAACTGCTCGTACATATTTTTTTTACTCATGTTAAGAGCTTATATTTTAGGTTCGCCCGGCCTTTCAAACAACAGCCGGCATTGTCGGGATATGCAGGAAATGCTTGCATATAAGGGATGTTTTTTTTTTTGTTACGACTTCATAAAGGGCGGTGAGGCATGTGAATGTGTTTTTTTTATTGGTTGTGATACTTCTATTTGTTTATGAATATCACGCTGTGGATTTTATCATTTTTGCTCTGAGATATTCAAAAAGTGGTCGATAAATCAATGAAATGGAATGGTAAACTGAAGAAGCCATGGTTTCACAAATTTTCCTAGTAAAAACATCGATCAGTTTACTGTAGCATTATAATCATATTTTGTTTAAGTTTTGATTTTGAATTTGAAATAGTTTTTGAGTGGCCATGTAATTCAAAAGCAGCTTGCCTTGCAGACGCTAAATTGAGGAATGAATCGGTGCTTTGCAAATGCTAAGTTGGGGAATGATTCGGTCTCATGAGTTGGGATAAAATAAAAAAAATCGGTCGTGTGACAAAAAAATGGAGCAGACAGCTACCGTTTTTGAAATTGCATATCATGGAAAGCCAAATCTAACAGTATTTTTTGATAAATTTAAAAGTACAAAAATAAAATTTTAAATTAAATTAAATTTATAAAAATAATTAGTCAAACTTATGGTCACCAAAATTCAAAAATAATTTTTTATTGGAACGGAGGGAGTAAATTATTAAAATCATAGCCGGCAATTTTGAGCGACCAAACCAATTCGACGGTATTTGAGCAAGCAGGTGGACGCGGCGGCGGCAGCATCAGCATGGTGGTGTTCACGGCAACGGCGGCGGCGGCGGCCGCCTTGCTTCCCATCTCTGTCAGCCCAGGAGGGCGAGTAATCGCCCGGCCGACGCCCCGCACCGCATCCCTTGTTCCTGTGCCCATGCGAGACTGCCGCCGCCCCGTCTCCGCCGCCGCCACACCTTCGTCACAGCAACCGCTCGGTGACAGCGACCCCGATCGCGCCGGCGTGCCCGCTCCGACCTCCCGTGATCCCGTCTCACTGCCCCGTAAGAGAAATCCCTAAGGCCATTATTTTATATCATATTTTAAATAAAATATGAATCAATGAGCAGAGTGAGGTTTTGTTTTGATCAGGGCCGCTTACAAGCGCGGATCTGATGGAGCCGTCACGGGATGGATTGAAGGTTGCCTACCAGGTTTGCTCTTTCTTGCTCCGCCAATTCAATTCCCACGAGATGTTTATTCTTCAACTATTTTCTGATAATGCTTCCTTGCTCTAAGTTTAGGGTTGCCCAGGAGCCTACAGCGAGGCCGCTGCCAAGAAAGCCTACCCTAGTTGCCACACTGTGCCTTGTGAATACTTTGAAACCGCCTTCCAGGTACAGCTCGCATACTAGGCAACACTTTATCCCCGTTGTATCCTGTTATCACAATCATTTTTTATCCCTGTTCATTTAAGTGAAGACACCTGCCTAGAATTACATCAATAGTCAAGGCTAGTATTAAACTGTCTTTTGTTCCTCTATTTCAGCGAGGAAGACACCATTTCGAGGAAATGCTTTAACTCATCTAAAACTCTTGGGCTACTTTGCTAAGATTGTAGTGCATATTATCAAAACAACCAAAAAGGGTCCTAGCTTACCATGAACAACTCTACCACTTGATTGCAGAAGATAGGCTTCTAGCTTGACTAGACCTTATGCTTCAAGATTCTGATATGGTCAACATCGATAATTGAATTCTATAGGCTTTTCCCCTTGTAACAGGCTGTTGAAAAGTGGGTAGCTGATCGTGCAGTGTTACCACTTGAAAACTCCTTGGGTGGTAGCATACATCGCAACTATGACCTTTTACTTCGACATAGGTTGCACATTGTTGGTGAGGTACGGCTTGCAGTTCATCACTGCTTGTTGGCAAATCGTGGTGTAAAGATTGAAAACCTGCGAAGTGCCATGAGCCATCCTCAAGTAAGTTGCTATTAGTTAAAAGGAAAATGTGTGCAATCTTGTTATGTTGTCTAATGAACCCATCCTCATGATGTTTATTTATGTTTCTTGAGGCACTTGCACAATGTGAGCAAACGCTGACAAAATTAGGAATTGAACATAGGGAAGCTGTTGATGATACAGCAGGTGCAGCAAAGGTACCATTTTATGTTTTACTTGATACACTTGATCCGTGAATCTCTATTTGCAATATGTTTGCTTAAAAAATATTTGGAATAGCTGATGTTTTGGTAGTTCACAGTATCAGATTAAAGCTGTCACTGATCACATATGCCTTTCCTAGCTTATTTCGGAACAAAAGCTCCAAGACACTGGAGCGGTTGCAAGTTCATTGGCTGCTGAACTTTATGGACTGGATATCCTCGCAGAAAACATTCAGGTACAACAAACCAATACTGACTTGATTAGAGATACCCTTTGTATTTTTGAAAAGCAATGCAACTTCTTATATAGGATGACACAGACAATGTAACTCGCTTTATGATGCTGGCTCGAGAACCCATTATTCCTCGCACTGATAAGCCGTTCAAGGTATGGAATCCAGGGATTCTCCAAACTATTCATGCTCCGCACTTTGTTTTTTTTGAAATAACAATATAAATTGATGGTTTCCAATTTCTAGACTAGCATAGTATTCTCTCTGGAAGAAGGACCTGGGCAACTATTCAAAGCACTAGCAGTGTTTGCTCTGCGAAAAATCAACCTGACAAAGGTACGTTTGATGTTTGCTTGTATTGAACATGTATCGTAGATCTACAAGCACCCCCCCCCCCCCCCCCCCCACAACAACACACACACAAAAAAAAGAATTGTCAAGAGAACAAATTTGTTGGTATTTCAATTTACCTGAGTGTGTTGTGCAGATGGAAAGCCGGCCACACAAGAAAAGACCTCTACGTATAGCGGATGACAATTGTTCCACACCACTAAAGTAGGAACTTATTAATTTACTTGCTTAGGTTTCTTTGACTATCCAGAATTTGCGATTTTTCTAGAAACTGTTTGTATTCTCATATCATCGTTTTGCACCCTGTTGAGCCAGACACTTTGACTACCTTTTCTACGTGGACCTTGACGCATCAATGGCTGATCCAAATGCTCAAAATGCTCTGGGGAACTTGAAGGTATTACACAATTGGTTGCTTATTTCTATGGTCATGAAGCAAGTAATAAGCTACATAATGACTTTTGCTCACTATATTTCCAGGAATTTGCTACCTTCCTTAGAGTTCTTGGAAGCTACCCTACAGATGTGAGTGAAGCTTGAACGATCAAGTGCCTGCTTGGAGTCGAACTTCAAGCAAAGCTTGTGAGTAATAAAAGCCTACCTTGATGGCTAGTCCGTAGGTCAGAAAGTATTCCCTCTTTTCTGGATGGGTTTAGTTATGCGGCAAGTGACCATTTTTGTAACTCGAGAAATCATTTCTGATCCACATGCATTTCCAGATGTCCTCTTTATTGCCATTGGAAATAAGTAAAATGTGCCTCCCTGGGCATGTATTCATGTCATGTGAGTCCATAATAGACTGTTCCTTGAATATAGAGTTTCAAGAGTCATACTCCCTCATTCTTTTAATTGTTGTCACTGCTGACTTTTAATTTTAACTTTGACTATTCGTCTTATTCAATTTTTTTTATGAATCTCATATATTTTATTATAATTTATTTTATTATTAAAAGGTATTTTAATCACATCTTGTAATTTTATATATTTGAATTTATTTTTTGAATAAAACGGATGGTCAAAGTTGAGAGCGACAACAATTAAAAAACGGAGGGAGTACCTTGGTGGATAGTTGTTTTGAATTGAGGGCCTGAGTGGATTCTGTACATATTGAACTGTTTGTGCTGATAAGTTAGTTCATTATGAAGAGGCCATGGCAATGTCAAAAATTCTTGTTTATTACCCTTGCCATGACAGTTTTTGGATTTACAGCAGCTCAAAACTGAACCAGTTTCGGACTAAATTTTTTTCCCTTTGTGTACTGTATAGGGAGGGTTAGGGGCTTGATTGGGTGTTTACCGAGAAGAGTCGCGCTTTCTTGGATCTTGTGATTGTGTTGCCAAAGCAACAAGGGAAAGAAGGTCCCCTTTGCGTAGCGCAGCATTCGCCATGAAACTTTTTGAAGCCTTGCAAGAAAGATGAATGTGAAACTTTGATATGATTTGGATAAATTGATTCTTTTTTTAAAAAAAAGGTTTAGTTTTTTTAGTTGCTCTTTTTCAACTCAAATAGAAATAATAATACATGTAAGGAATAATGGAATGGGTCGTCCTAGCTAGTCGACGCTTTTATAAGTCGTCGGCCCAGGTCCGGCCCTTTGCGCTCTCTCCGCCCCACTGCATCTCCTTCCTCCTCCGGCCATCTCCCTCCCATCCGGTCTCAATTCTCCTTCCCACCGAGAAATTCTCTGAGATCCACGAGAGGAGATGAGTGCCAAGGATGGTGGCGGCGGCGGCAAGGGCCGGCTTTTCACGGTGGGTCTGGTCACGGCGTGGTACTCGTCCAACATCGGGGTGCTGCTGCTCAACAAGTTTCTGCTCAGCAACTATGGCTTCAAGTATCCCATCTTCCTCACCATGTGCCACATGGCCGCCTGCTCCCTCTTCTCCTACGCCGCTATCCCCTGGCTCCGCATCGTTCCCGTGCAGCTTCCCCGCTCCCGCCTTCAGCTCGCCAAGATCGCCGCACTCAGCGCCGTCTTCTGCGCCTCTGTCGTCTCCGGCAACGTCTCCCTCCGCTACCTCCCCGTCTCCTTCAACCAGGCCATCGGCGCCACCACCCCCTTCTTCACCGCCGTCTTCGCGTACATCATGACCGTCAAGCGAGAGTCCTTCCTTACCTACCTGGCGCTCGTGCCCGTCGTCACCGGCGTCATCATCGCCAGCGGTGTAAGACTTCTTCCTGATATTTTTTCCCCAAATCAGTCGATTTTATTTGAGATCCCTGATTCCTTGATCTACACTTGTGCCTCCAGGATTGCATTGTCCCCTCGTTATAGGAACGTGAGAATTTTTTTTTATTCCTGCGCTTTTTTCCTGTAAAACTGAGCTATTCCCTGTGCGATTCCTGTGAAATTCATGCCTTCTAAACTGGGCTGAAACTGAGTGGATCATCCTATACATATTGACTAAATAAAAACTCTTTCCAGGGAGAACCCAGCTTTCATCTCTTTGGATTTGTTATGTGCGTTGGAGCGACTGCTGCAAGGGCACTCAAGACAGTCTTGCAAGGGATTCTTATGTCTTCTGAGGGGTATAACACACACCTTTTTTTCGGATTATTTGCTGGATACCTTAGTTGCCTCTTTCATACTTGTGTTCTGTAGCTGATAGTTGAAACCTCTCTCTCTCTCTCTCTCTCTCTCTCTCTCTCTCTCTCTCTCTCTCTCTCAGGGAGAAGATTAATTCCATGAACCTACTCATGTACATGGCTCCAATTGCTGTTATTCTCTTGGTCCCTGCTACTATCTTCATGGAGGATAATGTCGTTGCTGTTACTATGGAACTGGCCAAAAAGGATTTCAACATAATTTGGTATCTATTGATCAACTCTTCCTTGGCATACTTTGTGAATTTGACCAATTTCTTGGTCACTAAGCACACCAGTGCACTGACCTTACAGGTATGCCTGTTATCCCATTCTATAGTTCCATTTTCTTCACCGACTAGTTTCAGTAGACTACTTTTTTTGCTCAACTTGGGACATCTCCTTTTCCTATAGATGCTTTGTGTCCCTTTGTCAAGAAAACATGCCATATCAATAGATTATTGCAAACTGACAGTATATATTTGAACACAAACTGTAATTTTGTGGAAACTATATAAAAAATTAACTTCTCTTACTTGATGGACCTTGGTTAAAAGAAGGAACAATCCTGATAAGTGGTCAGGATCTTCGTGAATAATTGATAGGATAAAGCTTAATTTACTCCCCTCGAGTATAGCCAAAGTCTAAATAACCCCTTAAACTATTTTTTGTTTAGTTTATCCCCACAAAATACCGTTTTGGTTCAATTTACCACCTAATACAGTTTGTCTTTTTTAATTCTCCGTGCGTAAGCGTAATCTTAAGATGAAACTTCATAAGATAATAAAGCACATCATAACACATACTAGAAAAATACGTCTTGAAATTTTTTATCATTATTTTGCATATAATTTTGTATCCTAAAGATTAATTTACTATTAAATATCTTTCCCTATAAAATAATGATAAAAAATTGTAATGTATTTTTAAACATGTGTTATAATGTGCTTTATCATCTCGTAAAGATTGATCTTAATATAATACTTGTGTATTGAGAAACAAAAAGGGCAAATTGCATTTGGGGGCAAATTGACCCAAATCACATTTTGGGGGGGTAAACTGAACAAAAGAAAAAGTTTGGGGGGTTATCTGGACTTAGGCTATACTGGAGGGGTGTAAGTTGGACTTTATGCTAATTGATATAACAAGCGACAGAGGTAACAATCAGCAATGTCGTGTTAGTGAATACAGTAGTAGATAGCAAGCTAGCAACAGTTACTGGTTAGTGAATACTCCATATCTGCATATACCTCATTCTGACATGTAGATAGCAAGCTAGCAACTTGAGATGATTGATTTTTCAGGATCTAAGTTCGTTGGGTTTTTTTCCATTGTATAATTGCACTGTCATTTCGTTGAAGAGGTTGTTCTGTAGAGATCTTTATCTAATCCATTTGAGAACCCTGCTATTATCTTCACTCTTAGCATTCCTAATAACCCACGACATTCCTCTCTGGAGTCTCTGGATCGTCATGCAGAGTCTCCTTTGTCACACCATGTTTACTTTAGATTTGTTAGGACAAGCACGCTGAATTGATGCAAGCAATGGTGCTTGTTCAGAGCATGATAGTAATGTTGTTTTTCCCAGGTCCTGGGCAACGCAAAAGGTGCTGTTGCAGTTGTGATTTCCATCCTGATATTCAGGAACCCTGTATCTGTAACCGGTATGCTGGGTTACACACTGACAGTCATAGGGGTGGTTCTTTATAGTGAAGCTAAAAAGCGCACCAAGCAATGAGGGAGGAATTCTTTTTTGCGCCCGGGGAGATGAAATATAGCAATTCTTTGCAGCGCCTGGTTAGTATGGTTAGCAGAAACTGTTTATTAATTGCTTATTATTGGAACTTATTTCCCAGTGATATGTAGTTCCGTGGGAAGTGAGTCGTACGTATATTGTAATTCAGAAGATCTGAAGTTGAGCTAAACGCTGCTGCACTGGAAATCTGGAATCTCATATATTTTGTTGGCTCTTTTGGAGGACAGTCACTTCCCTTGGAAGATAAATATAAGGGACCGCTTGGCTCTCTTTATTTTGAAGAAATTGAAATTTACATAATGGATTAAGCTATTTGCTTTAGAATTTGAGCTTCCTCACAATCACAAATGAGCTTATCTCTAATTTATATGGTGGGAGATGAAAATACATTCTATAAATTATTATATTATAATTCTATTTTTCAACTTATGTCACACTCTTCAGCTCATTTTTTTACAATAGAAATATAAGTATATCTTTTATATTCCTAATAATAAATATATAAATATATTTTATATACAATTATATTAGTTTAATTAATCTATATCTAAATTATAATTATTAAAATAAATTTAATTCCACGGATCCAAACGGGCTCGAAAAGAAAATAGCCTTCTTTTCCTTCCATCGGAGTGGAAATGAATACAAAGCTGAGTTCGTTGAAGTAGAGTTTATTTATTTTTTGTTTTCTTGTTGTTCATGGTCGCTACTGTTAATCAAATTGACAAAGGTATGATCGCTTAACAATTTGGAGTCTTCCGTCTCTTCTGTGAATTACGGATAGTAAGTCACAATTTCGTGATAAATTGTTTTACGAGTGCGACCTAATTTTTTATGATTCGGACCATATATTTCAACAGTGAACATGCTATAGATTCAGATGTTAAAAGCGAAACAGAACACGTGCAAATCTAGCTAAAAGAACGTGTTCTTAAAGGCATCTATAGAATGCAGGAATTTATAGGTAACAATAAAAATAAGAAAACAGAAAACCCAACAGGTACCTTCAAATTCCTGTGCCAAACTTGACCCTCCTTTTCACCCGTATCCTATGACCTTGAGCCTCAGCAATGTAAGTGGCGGAGCTCGAAGCACATAGCAGAGGGGGCCAACAAAGAAGATAATACCATTAGACAAAGAAATTTGATGTATTTTATTACATTTTAGCAGGATAAATCAGCACTTCATTAAGAAAATTTCTGAACTAAGGGGGGGGGGGGGGGGTGCCATGGCCACCCCTAGCCCTAATGAAGCTCCGCCAGTGGCAATGTGCCAAAAATTTAGAACCAGAACTGGGCAATACCATGTCATATTAGACAAGCGTATCAAGGATTTAAGACAAATGGTCAGATATAGAGCGTGTTCGGCACATGTCCAGCTCCAAAAATTTTGCTAATCTCTTAGAGCTGTGAATAAATTGAGGGTTTTTTTTGTTAAGCCATTTTATTTTATCTTATGAACTTCAGCTTCAGCAAAGAGCTCGAAACAGGACCGTAGTCCTATCCATGACTAATCCCAGCACAATGTATCTTGTAACTGAACCACGTGTGCCAGTGGCGTACACAGGTGCGCGATTGTCTAGCAAATTGGAAAATTCAACTGCAGAACACACATGCCATGCAACCATAGAATGAAGCCAGATTAAACATATATATTGAAGTGAAAACAAAAATAAAAGATCAAGACTAATAGCGTCTGGACATTTTCTGTAGATTTCCTAGAAATAAAACTGACATTTCAATGAACAGAAATGAATAAGGTAGCAGAAAAATCCTGAATCTGTCGCAGCACACCTCCTCTCCAACGAAACTAGTGCTTCCTGTGATCCACAAGTAGACATGCGCATTTACAGCAGAAATACTTAAAAAATGAGGAATTCTCATGGATCATAGCAACTTCAGCCCCCTGACCTTGAAAGTTCTGGAACTCAATTAACTTGATACGACTAAATCTGCCTTACAGGACCATTATTTATTTATTGTAAGTTACTAACTGATTTCTACAAGTACTCTGATCACTTTTACTTGCAATTCAATTTTTTAATACTTTTCTTGTCATTCTATGATTCAAAATTTATTCCCAAATACTTTGACATTCTCGCTTCTCAATACCTCTCTCTTCTCAACACATCTCTATCTCATCCTTGTTTTATGTGTAATATAAATATCCACTTCTCCTTAATTTATGTGCCTAGAGCTAGAATGAGAAGTAAAAGTTAAAGGAGGGAGTACATCGAAATGAATGTTACTAAAACATCTAAAGCAAGACAAAGTCAGCTGTGAGCGAACTGAAAAGGAAGCATGAGCTGAAATCAACATATCATAAAGATCCACAGCTGTGCAGGAAATACAAAAATGATAAGCTGCTACCTTGAAAAGAGGTTCCACACTAGTCAATCTATTGTAACATCTAATAATTAAATATGGACTAACTCTAATACAAGTACAGACAGTCATCCAGATGCGGATGTAACCAAAGAAAGCCTAAATTTGCTCACCCGACTCAGTGACAAGTATTAAATGGTCAGTGAGCCGTCCTAGTTCTAGGTCAGTGACACGAACTTGTGCTCCCTTGCTCCAATCTTCATGGGGTATTTCCTGGATGCAGGATACAAAAATTTGATGAAGGGTGACAATCAGAATTGGCAAGAACAGGTGAAGCAGGAGACATGATAGGAAACATTTAAAGAGTATATGCACCTCTGAATGGCAGGCTATCCAGCTTAGACTGTAGGACTTAAGAAACCTGAGGGGCTGATGGCAAATATTTAATCTCATATGTGAGAAGCGACGGACCAAAGGCGTTATACTTTCCAGAACTGCTATATGCCCGCTCTGCATCTGTGCGCTTAGAGAAAACCACTCTTGCACTCCTCGACATGGTAGTGATCTCAGTCTCACGCTCAATAATAGGTCCATGTATGCGGAATATGCTATTGATGTCATCCACGGAAGGAATAGCTTCTGCACAGCTAAAATGCAAGATCAAAGCTGCGGGACCATCTTCCGACTTGTCATCTGAAGGAGGATCTGCGGAAGCCCCAGTTTGAGGTGGCTCCTCCTGTTTCATCTTTTTATTCACGTTCCTGTTTTGAGAGGGCCGCTTCCTTCTGCGACCATCATAATCACTATCACCATCATCAAAATCACTGATGATGATGTCGCACCAGTATGAATCTTCTGCCTTTCTAGCCGAGTACAAGTTCCCCGCGGACTTTCTGCGGCCCCTCTGACCATCTGCAATAACCAGCTTGTCATTATCAGTGCCATGATTGCCATCTTCTGCTGTTGTAGCCAAGCACAAGGCGCCTGTGGACTTTTTCCTACCCTTCTTGTTGCCAAACATCTCCAGCAGCTCCTTATCTTCATACACACTAGGCGCTCTCGAGTCCTTGTACTTTGAGAAGAAGCTAACAGTGACAGGAACAGAGTCAGGAGTAGCATTTACAGGATCAGCAGCAACCGAAGAAAGGCAGGCCAACATCTCGGCAGCGGACGGATACTCCATTATCTCCTCATCCTTGACCTTAGTGGCATGAGGAGTTTTTCTGGGCCTTCCGCGAGGCCTCCCGCGCGAGGCACCAGTACCCCTGCTGCTGCCCCTGGAGCCTATGATATCCATGGCATCGGAATCAGAGTCAGTGGCCCCTTTCTTGCGTGGGTCCCAGTCCTCGTCGGAGTCGTCCTGCTCCTTGACTGCTTCCTCCTTCCTCTTCCTACCCCACTTGGACCTGGCATGCGTGGGGGCTAACGAGATTCCGGCGGCATTCTCAGGGGGCAGGCCGATGTGGAGAGTGTAGCAAGGCGGGTCAGGTAGAGCCCTGAACTTGTCGAAGGCCGTGGCGTGGGCCTTGGCGACGGCGGCGTGCACCCTGTTGGTGAAGCCCATGCGATCGGCGGCGAGACCGTGAAGCAGGTCGATGAAATCAGCGGGGACGAAGGGGCGGCGGCCGGAGGAGTGGTCGAGGGCGAGGGTGGCCTCGACGCGACGGGTGAACTCGTCGAGGGAAGCCTCGAGGGCGGCGTCGAAGTCGTCGCCTCCGTCGTCGTAGAGCTCGGCGACGGGGAAGTAGGGCTCGTAGGGCTTGAGGTCGGCAGCGTGGCACCAGGCGAAGGCCTTGTCTCCGAAGTAGGAGACGAGGAGCTGGTCGTTGGCTCCTGTGCTGTAGACGAGGCCTGGCCAAGCGGCGTGGTTGAGCTTCTTACCCCAAACCATGTCGCCGGTGGCGAATCCGCCGACCCTGTGAGCGTCCGGATCCGGGGGGTGCGGGTGAGGTGGGGGCGGGTGGTTCTTGCGGGGGCGGCCACGGCCGCGCTTGGGAGGATCGGCGGCCATGGAGTTGTTGAGGTCGATGTGGGGGGAAGACATCGGAGCTTTCTAGGGTTAGGGTGCGCTTGCTCGCTCTCGGCTCTTGCTTGAGAGAGATCGAATCGAATGGGGAATGGAATGCTCCAGACCCGAGAGAGAGAGAGAGAGAGAGAGAGAGAGAGAGAGACGAGGGAGCGTCAGCAGCAACGGTAGGCTCTTCGTGGGCCGGACCCGAATGCTCCTCCTTCGTGGGCTCACGCCAGACCAGTCCAGCCCAACTGTAGTACGTTTTTTTTGTTTGCTCTAATAAATATACTAGAAAAATCTGTGCGGCGTTGCCGTGTTTTTCGTGTATGTTTTTGTTGTACATCTTTAATTGAAACAGTATATTTTAAATTTATTATTTATTAAATAGAAATATAGTTGTCTTGACATAAATAACAAAGTTCTATAAATCTATATGGTCTTTAAAGTATAAGTGTGATATTTGTTATTTATAAAATATTTAATAAAAAGTAGCATCGGTAAAATTTTAAGAAAATATTTTTAAAATAAATTATTTCTAATTTTGTAACTTAATAAATTTAAAATTATTTCTAATTTATATTGAAAATGTTTGATTAAAGCATTGCGTTTAAAGCTACTATTTTTTTTAGACCGGAGTTGTAAGAGGGAAAAAGAGTGA
Organism: Zoysia pacifica; assembly: GCA_001602315.1. NCBI lineage: Eukaryota > Viridiplantae > Streptophyta > Magnoliopsida > Poales > Poaceae > Zoysia > Zoysia pacifica. Next base: position 66,962 of record BCLH01000426.1, read on the forward strand.
ATCTTAGTTCTTGTAATAATCAAGGAGCATTTTTAAGAGATAAAATAATTTAAGTTATCTAAATATATATTTTCATTACATATAAAGGTTTTTAATTGTAGCATATACTTGCAAAACATAAAATGAGAATAAATTTATAAAAACTTCTTTTATATTTTTTGAAATAGTTCTATTAAATCTATAGCAAAAATAAATTTGATTTAACAAAATAGATACAGTTAATTTTTTATATCTATGCCATTGTCCATGTGTATTAACACGTACTCTTTTTATTCTTAAATTATTATTTAATGTTAATTTTTAATATCATCTTTGACTATTCAATTTATCTTAAAAATTAATTCAAATATGTAAAATTTTAAGTTGTGATTCAAATAACTTTAATGATAAAGAAATTATAATATATAAAATTTATAAAAAATTAAATATAACTATAGTTAAAATATATGTTAAACCTGGAAAAGTTAAGACGATGGCACGATCGTTCATATTTACTCCCGTCAAGTAAAAACACGCTCCTACGTTGATCGGAGAAAAAAATTTCTAAAATTTTTTAGAGTGACGTGATGTAACAAGGATTAAGACGTTTGCACTTTAATATATTAAATAAATAGGTTATCTGCTTTTTTTTAGACTTATAGGTTAATATCTGCTTCTTGATGGGTGGGATCATTCACCAAAGAATTCTGACTCAACATTTTCAACGAAATTTATGACTTCCATAAACACTCTTCCCTTAATTTATTCAGAGTAGTAATATTTAGCACAGTTCCGTCTTCTCTTTCTCGACGTTAGTTAATACCAGTAATGGCACTAAATGGGTGGAGTTTGAAACGCTGGCTGGAATGCGAGTCGCTTTCTGTCTCCACTACTGACCCATTTTTGATTTGGTGAAGCCGCTACGGATCCACTACTTGTCTCTTTTTCCTCTTTGGATGGAGGAACTATAAGATGGAGCTGGGCTACCCATGGTCGCCCTAACCATATGTGCTCCTAGGCACAAAGTTAGGAACAGACGAAGAAGAAGATGAGACGTCCTAGTAGCTCATTGTCATGGCTGCTGCCCTCTGCTCTGTTGCTACTCTACTCTTGCGGCTGCTTGGCCGACGCCGCCGGTCTTCGGTTGGGCTACTACGCCAGAAGCTGCCCGCGGGCGGAGGACATCGTCAAGGAGCAGGTGACTCAGCTGTACCACAAGCATGGCAACACGGGCGTGTCCTGGCTGCGCGCCATCTTCCACGACTGCATGGTCAAGTCCTGCGACGCGTCCCTCCTCCTCGAGAAGCAGAGGACCACCACCTCAGGCTCAGAGTCAGAGATGATGAGCGAGAAGGCTTCCCCGCGCAGCTTCGGCATGCGCAACTTCAAGTACATCAACGTCATCAAGGCCGCCGTGGAGCGTGAGTGCCCCGGCACCGTCTGGTGCGCCGACATCCTGGCCCTCGCCGCCAGGGACGGTGCCACCATGCTCGGCGGCCCGCGCGTTGCCATGCGCACGGGCCGGCGGGACAGCCGACAGAGCTACTACGCGGAGGTGGAGCGCTACATCCCCAACCACAACGACAGCGTGTCCGTGGTGCTCGCCCGGTTCGCGGCCATGGGCGTGGATGCCGAAGGCGCCGTGGCGTTGCTAGGCGCGCACTCCGTGGGCCGCGTCCACTGCTTCAACCTGGTGGCGCGGCTGTACCCGTCGGTGGACGTCGGCATGGACCCAGCGTACGGCGCCTATCTCCGGGGGCGGTGCCCGACGGCGACGGCCCCTGAGGACGCGCGCGAAGTGGTGTACGCGCGCAACGACCGCGACACGCCCATGGTCCTGGAGAACATGTACTAGAAGCACCTGCTGGCGCGCAAGGGCCTACTCCTCGTCGACCAGCGGCTCGTCGACGACCCCCGCACCGCGCCCTTCGTCGCCAGGATGGCTGCCGACAACGCCTACTTCCACGAACGTTTTGCCGCCGCGCTGCTCACCATGTCAGAGAACAGCCCGCTCACCGGAGACCAGGGGGAGGTTAGGCGCGACTGCAGGTTCATCAACGCAGCAGCATGACCGCCGTGACCTGGGCTCGGAGGATGAGTGTCTTGCTAGCTCATCCGCGTACTCTAGTAACTGTAAGCAGTTGATCCTGGAATATGTCAGAGGAGAAATTCTGGACAAAAATAATCTGAGTTTGCCCTCCATGTTACTGTACTTGTACCCTCTGTTGCTTGCTGGAGGCGACGACGAGTGGGTAGTGACCCATGCTGATGCTGGCCGTCTGCATGTGCTCGCGCTCCTCATCAACTGATAAGCTTGCGAGCGTGGATTGATTGCCACACCATGTTAGGTTCCTTCAGGTATTATAATTGGAATAATAATTTTAGTCTATTTTAAATTTAATTTCAATATCAGTTTTAAAATTCAAGGAATATATTTTATTGCATAAGCAAAATTATCTCAGTTCTGTCTTTCCTTTCTCCGATATCCAACCCGTGTCCCCTCTCAATCAAAACAAAACAATACTTAAAAAAAGAAGAAGATAAAGATGATGAAGAAACATGGCATGTGGCACCTGCCTGCACCGTGGGCCTGGTCCAAAGAGAAGAACAGGGTGCCTTGCCCTTGCTTGCTTGTCAGTTGATGCTGGTCCGACAGTGACATCAATCCATTCCTTTCCTTCCATTCCGATATATGTGTGGCGCATCTCTCTTTTTGTTTTTCCTTTTAAACTAGCATCTCTCTTTTTTTTTAAAAAAAAAACACAGAATCAAGAAAATTCTTCTTTTTCCAAAGGAGCCTAAATTTCAAAATTTCTACAGAAATTATATAACTTTTTAAAAAATAAATAATCTCTAAATCTAAGGAGGCCTTAAACGGATGAAGGAGTTATCCACCATTATTATATTATCACTCGACATCAATCAATTAATGAATCAATTGCGGGGTCCCATGACCCTATGACTGCTCGTGCTCTGGAAGACTCGGGTGCCGACATATGTCATCCATCCATCCATCGCTTCTTCTTCCTTCTCCCCTCTCCCGCTGCGACTGCAACTGTCCAAGCTTGACACCTGAGCGACACAAGAAGATGAGCACCACGTACAAGTGCTGCCTCATCTTCAAGCGCCGCTTCCACGCCAAGGATGCGCCCCCGCCCGACGACGTCCGCGCCCTCTTCTCCCTCCACGCAGGCGGGGGCCCGCAGATGGGCGCCGAAGGCCTCCGCCGCTACCTCCAGGCCACCGGGCACGGCGAGGACGCCGACGTCGACCGCCTGCTCGAACAGATCCGCCTCCAGGGCCGCGGCGTCGGCCCTCGCATCCCGCGCCTCGCGCGCCCACTCCTCGCGCTCGACGACTTCCACCGCTTCCTCTTCAACCCCGACCTCAACCCGCCCACGGCTGCGCAACCGCAGGTCCACCACGACATGACGCACCCGCTCCCCCACTACTTCATCTACACGGGCCACAACTCCTACCTCACCGGCAACCAGCTCAGCAGCGACTGCAGCGACGTCCCCATCATCAAGGCGCTCCAGAGAGGGGTCAGGGTCATCGAGCTCGACATGTGGCCAAATTCCACAAAAGACGACGTCAACATCCGCCACGGCAGGTAGGCATGCCTCCCTTACCTTGCTCTATCTAATCTAACCTTCTTCCGTTTGGAACTGCTACTGCCAATAGTACAGTATTTTCGTTTCAAAATATAAACATTTTTAGGATTAGTCAAATTTAAACTTTTATCACTTTATCATTAATATGTATGATAAATAATGTTTTAATATATAAAAATTATATTTTTAGATTTATCATAAAATAAGCTTTTATAAAAAAATATATTTTTATATTAAAAATATATAATTTTTTTAAGATATTATTTAGTAAAAGTTAAAAAAATTCTGAAGATAGTATTAGATTGCGAGTATAAGATAACATCGTGTCATTTCTTGCAAACTGCAGGACACTCACCACCCCAGTTTCACTAATCAAATGCTTGAGATCCATCAAAGAATACGCCTTTGTTGCTTCTCCTTATCCTGTTATCATTACGCTCGAAGACCACCTTCCATCTCACCTCCAGGAAAAAGTTGCCAAGGTACCTGTATTTTTCTTCCCAAAAAATGCCAATTTTTAATTACCTCGAAATAATATTCTCCAAACGTGATTCTGTAAATCCTCGCTAGATGGTTCTTGAAGTATTTGGCAACATACTGTACTACCCTAATACCGACCAGCTCAACGAATTCCCCTCACCTGAAGAGCTCATGGGCCGTGTACTCCTCTCAACGAAACCTCCCAAGGAGTACCTTGAAACGAAGGTCGGTGGCACCATGAAAGAGGGTGATGCTGAGCTACATCTTGGCAAAGGAGATGGTGACGACGCGGCGTGGGGAAAAGAAGTACCAGATTTTCAGACTGAAATCCAGACTGCTAAAAAGGTATTGGTGTGATGTTGTGCTACAATTGTACCCCCTTTTAGTTTCCTTGGTCTGATACAGTATCTTCTTTGAGATTTAACCTGCACGATTACTGTTGTGCAGCATGACGATTATGCCTCAGAACATCAAAGAGACGATGACAATGATGACGACAACGATGATGAAGAACAGAAAATGAAGCCACATATAGCTCCACAGTACAAGCACCTCATTACTATTAGAGCAGGGAAGCCAAAAGGTTCTCTAGGTGATGCATTGAAGAGTGATCCAGATAAAGTTAGACGCCTCAGCTTGAGTGAGCAACAACTTGCAAAGGCTGCAGAGGATCATGGCACTGACCTTGTGAGGTACATGAACTTGCTCATATAAACACCATCCTTCCTTTGAGGACAGCATCTTTTGATGGATATACCATCTTCCTGCACTGAAAAGAAGAACAATCTGTATCCTCATTTGCACCCACCCTCCCCTGCTGAAATGCTCATTTGTTCGGAATAGGTTCACACAGAGAAACATGCTGAGGATATACCCAAAGGGCACCCGTGTTACTTCATCCAACTACAATCCATTTCTTGGCTGGGTGCATGGTGCTCAAATGGTGGCCTTCAATATGCAGGTGTGATTATGTTTCTTACTCCATCCTTTTCTATTTATTTCATATTTTGGTGTGGTCATGTGAATTAAGGAGAGGTGAAAAATTTGGATGTATAGAAAATGAGAGATATATAGAGATATACTGGAAAGAGAGAAAGTTGTATTGGGAAGCGAAAATGACAAGTAATTTAGGAAACTAGAGGAAGCTAGAGTGACATTTAATTTGGGATGGAGGTAGTAGCTAATATTTATCGAAATGCAACATGTTTTGTGAATTCGAATTTCAAGCCAAGTAAGATGATAAATTAGATCTCCAATGTGCAGCCAACTAAAGTTGAACATGACTCGGCGTAAGTAACACACAGAGATTACATCAGGCAGGTAGTTCAAATATATGACATTCTAAGATGGCACGTGCGATCTGATGCATGGAATTTATTTGAATCTGGCAAAGGCTGAGGATGATCATATCTGCAAAAAAAAAAAAAAAAGAAACTATTTATATCTGATGCTGGTTTTGCTTATCAATCCTGTTTCTCTCAGGGATACGGAAGAGCCCTTTGGTTAATGCATGGATTTTATAAAGCCAACGGTGGGTGTGGGTATGTGAAGAAACCGGATTTTTTAATGGAAACAGAGCCAGAAGTTTTTGATCCAAGAAAGGCCCAACCTGTAAAGAAAATATTGAAGGTTGGACTTTATAATATGTTGTCTGCATTATGAAAATTCAGAGACCGACGTACTGCTGCGTTTCAGGTAAAAGTATACATGGGTGATGGTTGGCGGATGGACTTCAAGCACACACACTTTGATCAATACTCTCCTCCAGATTTCTATGCACGGGTATGCACAAGAACTCATGGAGCATATGATTCACACAGTTACTGTGAAGTTATTGACTGTATAATCTGCCTGACCGGTGGTGGGGAATTTCCAATAGGTTGGGATAGCTGGAGTTCCAGCCGACTCTCAGATGATGAAGACCAGGCCTATAGAGGATAATTGGGTGCCGGTGTGGGAGGAGGAGTTTACCTTCCATCTGACAGTCCCGGAGATTGCTCTGCTCCGGGTGGAGGTGCATGAGTACGACATGTCGGAGAAGGATGACTTCGCCGGGCAGACCGTGCTGCCGGTATCGGAGCTGCGGCCCGGGATCCGGGCGGTGGCGCTTTCCGACCGGAAAGGGAATAAGTTCAACAACGCGAAGCTTCTCATGCGCTTCGAGTTTCAGTGAATGTGCTGCTTCGTCAATATGCTTCGTTTGGTCGTGCTGGAACTTCTGTTCATTTCATGCGTGTACATAGATGATTTCGTTTGTTGCGTTGTTATAATTAAATAAAATCTGTCCAAAAGATTTGTTTGTTTGATGAATTCTGTAGTACTAGGAGTTTGCACCTTCAACACAGCCAAATCATATAACCGTCACATGCGAACTGAAGACAAATGCATCCTTAACTCAAACAAAAATCGAAATCTAAGGTCTGCGTCCACTCATGGTAATAATGTTCTATAGACACTGAGTTGTAATCCTCTAGATTAAATTTCCCATAACCAACTAGGTTCCTCTAGATTTACTAAGCAGCAGTCGTGATCCTCTCCCATCAATATAATACTTGCTCCAATATGCTCAAAGTATTATCTGGCAGCATTTTCCTGACAGCAGAAGATTGGAGGAGCATCATTACTGAGATAAGAGATTGTAAACAAAATCAACAACTTGTGGGGGACATTCGCATGCGCCGCAAAACGAATGTCTAACTCGCAGCAGAAGATTCTTGAGCTGCTTCTGGAGTCGTATCTGCAGCAGAACTGCTGGTTTCTGCAGCCTGGTTTTGGCTACTTTGTGCTTGGGTCTGGCTACTTTCCGCTTGGATAGCTGGAGATTGCGGTGGTTGTTGCTGCTCTTCAGCAAGGCCCAAAACCACCAATGTAGACCTGCCGTAAAGTAAAAAGCTGTGAATCATATCTAGCATCACAAATGTATACCACATTCAAGGTATCAAATAAAGCAAAAATAAAGAAAACCTTGGCAAAGTTGATCGAACGTTTGGCTGGTTGGCATGCTCAACCAAGGGTGCCTTCAGTATGGGATTCTTACTCAAGGCATTTTCGAGTTGAGGTGCTGGCAACTGAAAAAAAAAATGCCATGTTATTGGTACAGAAAAACCCCCCCCCCCCCCCCCCTCGAAACATGGTAAAAAAGAAATAAAATGGTACTGAGGTGTACATGAAACTTGTAACAAGAATTACAAATAAGGTACAAATGGTAGTCCATTGGCCTGTTCCTGTTTTTGTTCTGGAGCAATTGGATCAAATATTCACTGCCAGTGGGCCCTCAAGCACACCAAGAAAATATCATATGCGGTGTAAAATATCTACGAGATTATGATCATGCTACATGTATTGTTCACAAATGCACAGAAGAATAAAAAAAACTTTTTTAAGGGAAACAAAAGTGAGCCAACCTGTAATAACACACCATATGACTGAGGTTTCGTCAAGATAGCACATTTCAGGAATCCCACCCATAGCTTAGGATATTTCCAAATCTGCCATGTGATGATGACGTAAGTCTAAGAAATATGTAAGAGTTGGGATTAAACCTTCAATTGAAAAAAAAAAAAAAAACACCACCTGCTTGCTAACAAGGCGTGACATGATCTCCATCACAAAATCCACCTATAAGAAGGCTCGTCATCAGACAATAAGATCCCAAGCATCACGTATACTAAAATGAGAAATGGCGACTGCAAGTGACTGAAATATCAATAAGTTATCATGCCTATAGGGTACATGTACTGCATTTCTACAGGATGGCGCCTGTGAAATTAATATTAGCATGTTCAGTAAAAGGGGGCCGTTATATGTTACACTGACAGGTCACCAAGAGAGTGAATAATTCTTGCACATTACCATCTAACTACAATAATAGAAAACTATCGATATAGGTCAACAACTCTGAAGTGGTGACTAACAAAAATCATCAATGTATTCTTTCCAATGAATCAGGTGTACACGCCAAACAAGAAGACCAAGGGATATGTTCTAGAATGAAGTATTAGCAGAAGGTAGATAGCACAGTGAACAGTAATTCCAATTTTTTTTCTTTATTAAAGTCATGTCACGCCTTCATACCTGCAAATTATATAGACTGCAATAAAAGAACTCATGCCAGCCTCATGGCAGTAAATTTGTCAGGGTAACTACATAACCATATTTCAAGCAGATGGAGGCTTGCAGTTAACTCACCAATGCAGGAAAAGCACCTATCGCTTGCATAATAGTCCTCATGAAAAGCAAAGGAAGAGGGATCTGTTCAACCTGAAGAGAAGTTGAGTCTGATGACAACTTCAATCATGAGGCACTTTACTGTGAAATGAACAATCAGCGCACAGATAAATACCAGTTGATTTAGTGCTTTCGCCAACACTTGCTGGGTGAATATTGTTCTTTGCTCAAAGCAAGCAGAGCATGCATCTATAACCTGTAGCAAGTTATGAATTCTCATTAAAACTAACTGACCAAGTCGTTCACAAGCCCAGGGTAGAACAAATGAAGAAATTAGCAAACCTTTTTGAGTCGTAATCCTTCTTTGTCAGGATCTATGACATGAATTGCAATCAAAATTTCTGATGGATCAAGAGAAGGGCCATTTCGTGGTGATCCCTGTCACAGGTAAAAAGGTTAAACTTCGTGATTATTTGTAAAACTCGTTTCAAACGAATCAATGAACAAATCAGAAAATAGTTTTTGCAAGTACAAACTAAGGAGAGAGAATCTTGTATTAAACAATAAATCTTTACTGAGAATATAAAAAAAAAAACTCGTGAAGCTCAGGTGTACTGTGCCAGTGAGGGGAGGGGGGTCTAACCTGCAATATTTGTGAAATGGCGGTTTGAAACTTATCCACAGGTAGATTGACAATATTGGGGAACAGAGGCAGCACCTGGAAGAAAGTGCAATGAGGAACGGAATATAAACATAAAATTATCTCAACAATAATGCTTAAGGTGTAGTGTTACTTCAATAGTGCATCAAGCAAAGTATCAAAGACTCTAGTTCATAGCATTGGGTCTCAGAAAAATCCCACACAAAGGTCAGTAACCTCTAGCCTGGCACTAGTTTGCAGCGGGTAGGAAAATACACCACATGTTCCAGCTGAATTAAATATAGAGCTAGAAGTTTTTTTTAAAAAAAAAAACAATATAGAGCTAAGTTCGGCAACAATGTGAAAAATACGATGCATATACTTGGCAAGACTCTACAGGCAATAGATGACAAAAGAAATGTGTGCACATATAACCAGTTTCTAAAAGGACATCATAATAATGTAATGATCTATTATGGATGCTGCCATGTCGTCTTGTGTGTGTGTTGGGGGGGAGGGGGGGTTGCAAACCTCATCTTTTGGCAGATGAGCCAAGATTGAAAGAAGGACCTCAGCGTCCTGCACATGTCGCCGATAAATTACAATTGAGGATATCTGAACGAAAACTGATTTGATAAGGGTCAATAAGAACTTTGTACTCTGCTAAACAGTTATCTTTCACCTTTGTTTTAGAATATAAGTTCTTTATCGAAGAAATAAGATCTGGAGATGGAACAGCTCCATCAGTGAGAATCTGTAAAACCTGCATGGTGCAGACCTAATCATATGAAACATATCTTCACAAAACTATATTTTTCACGCATATCGAAGGGAACTTTGATAAACAGAAGGCAAGAACATGCACCTGCATGAGGAGGTCCCGGCTGTCAGCTGGTGGATCAGAGATAATACCAAGAAGATCAGGAGAGGAGCCAATTGTGCGAATCAGAATTGGTACCTGTTTGTGAACTGCCTGAAAGACATGTAGTTTACATGACACACACAGCGCATTTGAAAATGCATAGCATAACAAGGAAAAGAATATCTGAGCTATTTGTTAAATTTGATAATTGAGAATGATGTAAAGACCTGCTTGCCAGCTTGTGGTAGACTACCATATATTGCAAATACATGTTGGAGAAGGGCATGCTTCTGGTAAGTAAGATGAAATCAACTAGCTGTTAGCAGACTCATAGTTAAAAAAAAAAAGGCAGTCTGGTGCACAGGCTCCCGCTTGCGCAAGGTTCAGGGAAGGGTCCGACCACTTTGGGTCTTTTGTATGCAGCCTTTCCCCTGCCTGTATTTATACAAGAGGCTGTTTCCAGTACTCGAACCCGTGACCTCATGATCACAAAGGCAACAGACTCATATAGTTAGATTAAAATAATTGTTCATCAGCAGCCACTGACCTTGGTGCACAATGCAAAATACAGTGACATAAGAGTTTGAGCATCCGCCACTGAAGCTGACAAATTTTCTAAACCATCATCCTTCAGAAAACACAAATACCAATCAACAAAAATGCAATCAATTCAGGAAGTATAAGCAGAGGAACATGAGAAAAAATGATAGCTGAAACAAACTTTGTGTGCTTCAAGTGTGGCCCTTTCAGTAGTTGCTGAATCAGCAGGTGGGGTCATTTCCAGAACTGAATTAAGCTTTTCGTTTGCAAAATCTTCGATTTTTTTGGAAATGCTTGCCATCGGAAATAATTTATTTGCTACCTGTTATTTTTGGATGACATATGAAGTGAACAAACCATGTAAATGCAGAATTCTTAGAAGAAGGCAATAAGGAATTACCAAACGTATTGCCTTCATGCGGACCTCCTCTATATGATGGGTTGAACTCTGCAACAGACATTTCACTTAGCAACACATAAAAGATATACTTGAAGTTACTTCAACGTTGCTAAAAAAAGTTATTTTAATTAGGATTGTCATAAATAGATATCATAATGCATAGGGTGTAGTTATATATTTTCAAAGTAGAAATATCGGTAAATATTATTGACATCAGAAATGCACCTGCAAAGCAATCTCCAGACATTGGTCCCGACTGGAAGGTCTTAACATGATAAGGTTCCAAACAGCACTGAGACCTTGAGTTACCCTATCACCACTCTGAATATCTTTGTCCTGCTTCTCATTACTTCCAGGTGAACATAAACCTTGTAGCAGCGTTAGTACATCTTCAGTTAAGTATGGTATCTCACAAAGCAATTTACCAAGTGACTTGTCTGAAGCAGGAAACATGTCTCGAAGATTTTCAGCCTGAGCACAGAGAAAAATGAACAGGCATGATGTGTGAGAAACAGCATCAGTCACAAAGTTCAATCAACTTTTAAGTGCACATCTTGGTCAAAAAAAAAAAAAACTTTTAAGTGCACATACCACATTCAGAAGAAAGGATTCGTAAACCGATGTTGCAGTTCTAGATGAAAGAAAATCCTGATCCTGCTCCGCCTCACGATATAGCCTGTTCAGGATGCATAGAGTCAACTCATGTCCCTGCTTACAGAAAGAACAGTCAGAAACCATAAAAGAAGCAAACAGACTGTAATTTGTAAAAAGAATGGAAAAAAAATTCTGCATATTCCTTAAACTAGGCCACTGAGTCAGGACTATATTCTGGGAATTGCCAGTCTGACCTAAATTACAGCTACATTATCAAACCACTTTCTTTTCACTTAAGTTCCTCAATTTCCTCAATCTACCACCACAATGGGTTCTATTGAAAAATGGAAATTATATACCGTCCCAGTGGTGGGGATGTCATGCTGGTACATTGAGCCATCAACCAATTTCTTTTTGCTGATTTTATCAAATGGACCAATGTAGTCTGAACTCCTAAATAATCTAAATATATGAATGTTGTACACTAGTACCTCATTATTTACGTAATCAGATAGCACATGCTTTTGGAGAAGCTCCCAAGGATCCAATTCCAAAGGAAACTGCAACAAGAAGCAACATAATTTAAAATAGGTCAAACAATATAAATTAAGAGGAGGACTAACACAGAGGTTTTTCACAGATGAACTAGCTAAGTTCACACAAAACCACCAAACAAGGCTCAGCAAAGCAACAATTCTACCAAACGAAATATTAAGCCCTTAGTTACCTCAACACCCAAGTGAGCAAGTAATGGAAGGCGAGCAAGTGAACCAGCAGATGCTTCTTGCTTATCACTCTCAAGAATCCGCATAAACGCTTCCTTTTGAAGGAGATCTTTGGCTTCATCACTGATATCAACATTATTTACAACTAACTTTGGAAGAACATATTGTGAATTAAGAGAAGCATTTGACGAAGAAAGCTGCGACTGGTTTGCTTCTACAGCAGAAGAGCTTGGGCTCTGAGCTTCTGACGATTGTGCCAAACTGAGACCAGCTGAGGAATTATCAATAGGCAGTGAGCTGATAAAACTGCCAACATGCTCCTGGATTCCCTGGACCTCTGTTGAAGCATGGGAAGCTTCTGATTCTAGAACATCAATCGAATTAGTGGCACCCGCACTAGGTACATTGGCCTCTGTGGTTTCTGCATCTAATGGAGCTATTGGAGTGCCACTATTCTCTTCCATAGGTGTATTTACTGAGGTAGCAACAAGAGAACTAGCAGGAAACATTGTGATGTCATCAGTAACTGATGGCACTACTGTAGAATTCTTAGCTGTAGGCACTTCATCCTGACCGATTTGACTTGCTCTCTGAAATGCACAGAACAATAAACAAAAATGAAGAAGATATATAAAGAGTGAAGGGCATGGCTGGTCCCTAAACTTGACTGGGGGATGTCATCTAGGTCCCCAAACTCTTAATTTGCATACTTTTAGATCTTTAAACTTCACAAGTGATTCACTCGAGGTCCAATCATCTTAATTAGTATTGACATGTCTAGTTAGTGCCTCCATGGCTGCCATGTGACTCCATTGTACACACTCATCGTTTTGTATTGCTATCAAGTCCACACAAAGTTAAAAAAATCAGGGCAATATAGGGAAAAAAACGGTAATACGAGTAACGAGGTTTTCAAATTGGATGAACACATGAGTGCCACAAGGAGAGCAGCTAGGTAAATTAGTCCTAATTAGAGAGATGTGACCATGAGTGAACCTCTTAGCAAGTTCAGGGGTCCAGATGAGCAAATTAAGAGTTTAGAGGCTACATGACACCCCTGAAAGTGTTTGAGTACCAGCCACACACTTTAATCAGAAGAGATAAACTAAACTAAATCAATAAACCTTAAACAGAGACGCCAAAAGAGGAAAGGAATTTGAAAGTTCATCTTCCAAGCTAGTTGAAGGTAGATGATGTTTTTGTTCATCAACTTCAGGATGAGAAACAGGCATGTGTTGCATGTTAACCATCACCACCTCTGCTAATAAGTCACTAGCAATACTGGATGAAAGAATTTGTAGTGATCCAGCAGCCCTGTCACCTTGCGCAGCTAATGCAGAAAACATACCGATTAATTGATACACAGCTTCAGAATTACCGCTTGTAGAGATGGGTTGGCTGGATGAGACATCAACAGAGGCTGACTCAACATTTCTCTTGTTTGCCTCTTCGGCATGTTCTTTAGCATCATGTGATTGTCTGACTCTTTTTATGGAATGACTATCAACATCTTCTACAACATTATTTGTGTCCACAACCATAGTACGCTTGTTGCCACTGTCAGTGCTTCTTTCCTATGAAGAAAGCATGGCCATTTAGAAATAATGGTAGATAGGAAAGGAGCAAATTTGGATAAACAGATCCATACCATTATAGGCCGTGATTCTTCCCTATTTGATGTGTCCCCAAGGACCCCAACATTCCTAGCACTTGATGCATGTTCTATTGAATCCTCCTGGTTAATAATATCTAGAGCTTCCAGTAGGCGTGCTCTCCACTGAAGAAAAAAAAATACTAAACTTAAACAAATAATAGTTGTAGTTTTATGACAGAATAGGTCAAAACTAGTTGATAAGAGCCAGACTGTACCTCACCCAGAAAAAGATGAGAATTAAATAGGATTTAAATTTCCCAAAAGTGAAAACATTCCTACATAGTAGGCTATACAAAGATAACACAGGTCCCATGGACAATAAAAATGTTAACTCCAGTTGTTGAGTACATATCGAAACATGGGCAAAGGGATACATGTAAACTGTACTAGTCAGAAGAAAATCATATTGCAAGTGGTAGAAGCTAAAAGAAATACCGGCTCAGCACTTGAATGTGTACATTTCAGGCATGCAGAGAAGGCACTCTTCAAAGCATGGAATGCACCTGGGACTCGCAATTTTATAATGGAACTTGCTGGATCCAAGGAAAGTAGAATTGGCAGTATGCGTCCATAAAAGGAAGGCCTTCTTTGGGCAATAGCTGAGAGACTGGAGGAAGCATATGTCAGAACAGTTGAGAAATAAGAGTGGGGTGGAATGTTGGTGGGAGCGGGAAAAGCTCATTCTAGATAAGCACAAAAGTAGCATGCAATTTTACGAGACAAAACGAATGAAAGACATTGGCCACTGCAAACTTATTTGATTGACAGCACGTACAAACAGCGTACACAAATACAATAATGGAGTATAAGTGGGTGAGAAACAAACCTACTAACGAATACAATCGTCATGGAAGTGCTAAGTGACTTTACTTTAGGGGACTTGAGCTGCTCTAGCAATGATCCTAGGCTCTGGCTGGCTTCCATGGCCAGATCCCTGACATTGAGCAAAGGGTGACCTCCACGTAACCATGCTACATTGAACCCCATACCTGCACTTGTTTATAGATAGCTAAATCATCATGGAGTAGGTCCTAAATATGGAAAACAGCTCTTATTTTCACATGAAAAGAAGAAAAATAAACTGCACCTTCTGTAACTTGGCTTGGTGGATCTGATGGGATACTAGGATCTGGCGTGTACATAAGAACTGTTTTCTCGACAAACTTAACAGCCAATAACTTGACCCCTTCATTGGTGGTTTCCTGGCAGAGAGATTTCAGATTTGACAATGAGGCATCTGCAGACCGAGAACAATAAACTAGAGGTGCGTTACTTGCCTGAAATGCCATGAGTGAAACCGCTGATTTAAACTTGAGCAGCCATTCCCATGATGATTTTACTGGATCATCAATCCCAACAGTTGAGAATAGACCCTGGATGTATCACCAGAATTTAATAACGTGAGCTGAACTCCACAGGAAGGCACTCCAAGTGGTGCAGCTGGAAATGGTGTTACCTGGATAACTAGGTGTTCAAGTACTTTGGCGAACAAGGTGGTTCCTGTTTTAATAGCTTGCCGGACGACTGCAGGCGTGTCATCATTCAGAAGGTGCAGCAAACAAGGAATCATATCTGGCAGATACACCATGTTTTTTGAACCAACCTCACTGATCATCCTACAGCAATGGGCAGATTGTTTGCATTACATTACAGGTGCATAAAATGAGGAAAACACAGGTCGTTTACATAATTACGCCTGCTTTGAACAACATGAAGAAGGTAGCTGAAGTGAGAATAAGAACTCACTCGGCGACAAGCTTGCGCACTGGGCTGGCCTCGTCGGCGTGGAGCTCGGCGATGCGAGCGACTAGCCCCGGGGGCGGCACCCTTCGGAGCTCACGCAGCTGCAGGAGGCGCGACCCAAGGTCATGGGTCGCCGGAGGCGGGTGGAAGCTCGCTGGAGCGGCCAGCATCGGAACCCTAGCGATGCCCGCACAAAATGGTTCTTGCGGGAATGAACAATCGAATCGAATGGCAATCGGAAATCCTTAGCCTTCTCTTGCCAATCGAATCGAACAGAATGGAAAGACGATCCCTACTACTAGATTAGAACCCTAACCCCGTCCGACTCCGACGAGTAGTGCCGCGCCGCGGCAGGGCCAGCGCGAACCTAAATTTAATGTTCACAAAATTGTAATAGCATGCAAACTAATCTTTTAATGTTTGCTGTTCAGTGGGAAAAAAAAAAACTGGGCTGTTGGGCTCTGTTCATTTTCTGGGACGTTGTGGGTCCGCGGATTGGGTAGGTGGGCTACGTCATATGCCCGTTTAGCTAGCCCGTGGGCCTTGGTTAACAAACATCAGCTCCATCCGCGCCAAGAAATCAGTCATCAATTAATCCCCTAAAAAAATTAATCATCAATTAACAAAAAAATAAAAAGAAAACAAAAAATACATACATGGACAAATAGAAGGTAAAAAAAGTAAGAGTTAATTGCTTGTGTGACCCTGTTTTAAAGTTTAATAGTTAATTTGACCTTGTTTTTTCAACTTTGCTTATTTAACTCTGTTTTTCGAATATGAATAGCTAATTTGACTTAAAAATTTGCATATTTCACCCTTCAAAAAGAGGGCAAAAAAAAACAAATGCCCCAAAAGGTAATTAGTTTTGATAGAACGTAACAATATTCTTTACTAGATGATGAATTAACCAATTGGTCGAAAGAATCACGAACTCTTTACTTTCGCTTCGGTAGAAGAATCCATGTACTCCTAACAGCTAGCTACTACGATCCTACAATATTTGCTAGCCGGATGTTTGGGTCAGTGGTACTAGGAGACTACATCACTTGTGTCGCTGAAACAGTGATTGCGGTCATGTCTCTTTGAAACAAAACCTAAAAATTTCACATAAAAAACATAGAATTATTAAGCTCCGAGCCAGGTCACCACTCACCAAGCAGTTGGTGATAATAGTTGTCCATGGACGCCAATAAAAATCTCCTGCGTCATGGACCAGCATGGGAGGCAGCCGGAACTATGATTTCCGAGATCTGTTCCGGTAGTTGAAATGTACTTAGAGGTATCTCCTCTTTAATTAATTAATCTCAGCTAATGATTTTTAAAAATTGCTACCAAACTCACCTTTGTCCGAATATTTTTTTATTTTTAATCATCAAATCTAATCAAATAGATGTTGTAGTTAACTCAACATTGTAACACCTCTTATGATTTTCTATATAATGTTACATGGTTTTCTAAAAAAAAAATTGTTACATGGTGGTATACAGCACATCCTAACCTAACCAACGACCATTCTTTAAAAAAAAAGCAACAACCTCGACAAGCATCCAGCGAATCCAGTTCTGTACACAGCGCTGGACTGTAGCATGCCAAGAATGCATGCGGCTGTCCAACAAATGAAACAACAACGTGCACGTAAGGCAGTAATCGAGCATTCTCAAGTCAGAATTTTTTTCGTCCTACTTGTATAGGGTGCGATGCACCATTTACAGCCATCGTACATTATAGCTTCCACCATTTCTTGTTCTCCATTGTTTTGGCAAGCTCCTGGGCAAGTGACGCAAAGTTCTCTGCTCCATTCTGAAGCTCTGCTGTTTGTTGGCTTATTCTCTGGTAAATGGGTCACGAACATGGCAGGAGGTCAGCAAAAGACTCAACAGCAGAACGAACCTTTAAGTACCAGATGAACTTTTCACCTCGAGTTTCTCCTGCCGCTGCATAAGCTTATCTTTTGCATGAGCAGCAGCTGCAGCAGCATCCTGCAACCGACCTTAAATTAGTTTGCATACACAAGAAGGCCACAATAAGTTGCGATACAAATCAAATTACCCCGCCAAACTTATATTTAGTTAGAATTTCCTGGGGTGTTCTCATTCTTGGTTTATCAGAATCGCTTGATCCTTCAAAAAGTTGTGATCTCTCCTCCTCTACTCCTGTTGTTTTCTTATTCATGTGAGATGTCAAGGATGATTCAGGGACTAATGGTACTTCATCATCAATATCAATGTCATCTACATGGAATATTCTGAAGTCAATACAAAGCACTTAAAAAAAAACTTTAAGATATATAAGGAAGGAGGATGAGAACCGATTGACAATTCTTCTATCAAATCATCAGGATTGGGTCGTGATGGTTGAACAGAGGGTTCTTTCAAGAAAATTGACTCTAACAGTTCACTGGGGGTTTGAGCACTGGAAATTCCTTTCATTTCTGCATGTTCTTCAGACTTGCCTGTGATTCCTTTAAAAATGCCACCAAGAATTCCTGCTGCTGGATTCTGCATCAGACGTTAAATGTGAAGCCAAAACAATTTAAGGATGCAGAGATAAAGGGGATCACACAATGGAAGACCTTTCTTCTCTGGTCGTTTGAGAAATTAATCGCCACTTCTGCAGCTGCTGCAAGTACTTTGTCATGAAGGGAAGGCAGAGACTCTGGGATCCTATGATCACAGGTTAGGAGTCAGGTACAGTTCTTCTCAATCTGAATAGTACGCCATGCCTAAAACATGCCTGACAAGTACCTGAACTCATTCTCTGAGGCTATGAGAGAGATGATCGCGAATTCAGATCCATTTACCTATGGTGGAGTACATATTAATATAATTAGGAACAAACTGAGAAATTTTCTGAAACATCATTCTGACATCAAATCCAATGTAATGGCGCGACCTAATACTAATGAGCAAAGCTGGCCATCTTTGAGTGTACTTGCCACAAGAATGACATGGTACTGATAAGTCCCATTATTCTAACTTTCATTTGATAAAATAAGCTTCATATGGATTTGGCAGAAGCGATAGAGAAAATTAAGAAAGGTAACTATAGATATGTAGCACTAATGCTTATTACATTTAAATAAACCAATCAAACAACCAAACCCTCAATACTAAGTTAGAAAGGCATGCCTGAAAAAAAAAACTTACCAGAGCAATTTGCCCATTTGACGCACTTGTGGATTTATCCATGCCTGTTTTGTAGCTCCACCTTAATAACGACATCAAGGAGCACTCAGCAACAATTGCCATGTCTGGCATAGATCTGCCCATGAGAACAGTTAAACTGTCATGGTTCGAGCAAACTTCACAGGTCTTAATGGACCCATAGATGCCAGAATGTACCAGGTGATCACATGAAAGTTAGAGGGTCTTCCCTTTAAAATCTAAGAAAATTGGCTAGATTTAGTATCAAAGGTTATGTCTTCATATCTAACAATATCTCATGAGACTGTACATAGTGAAATAAATGGGACAGATGAGATAAAAGAGGAGCACAAAATATAGATGATGACACAATTTCCAGATTTCATTTTTATAGGTTCAAGTGGAGAAATAAAAAAACTTGCAATTAAGATGCATTTTGTTTCTCAAACCATATGTAAATATGGGACACAATGTTGCCCATCAGACAGCTATAAGTACAAAAGTTGCGCAACACATTCGTTTCAAAAAAAGAACCGCACATCAAATATATAAACAAGAAGTATAAGAATGAAAGGAAAAAGAAATGCCATGAATTTAACCACCTCAATTCTATTGTGCCTGTCTGATAAACTAATATCAACCCACAAATTTTGCCATCCATGTCCTTGAAAATTGCTGTCCAGCAACAAGGTTTTGTGAGCTTCATCTTATGTAGATGCTTGCTGCTTCCCTGTTAGGAAAAGGGTCATTATCTGTAAGCTGGGGAAGTTTTGAAACTCTAAAAAAGCAGTTCATGTAAGACAAGAACGCACCTGATTCAATGACTCCAGGGAACATAAAATCAAGACATCCTCAAAGCAGACCAAAAGATGTGAATCCAAATCACCACTGTGTGTAAGCTGGCCTTGTGCTTGTTTTTTGTCAAGATCATTGCATTCTTTTCCATTCTGACTTTGACTTGGAGATTTGTCTTCTGATATTTGGGTTTGCTTCACATCTGAAGCTCCATCTGGATCCAAAATCTTACAAAATTATTGATCTAAAGGAAATAGAAGCTATGCATCACCTTAGTGCAACGGATAGTAATCACTTGCCTATAACATACATGGAAACAGCAGATGGTTGCTTATGATCTAAAAGATGAGAATTTATCATTACACCAGTTGTGCTATCAACTAGAGTAACACGACCATCCTTTGTCAAGGAAAGAAAAACATCTCTGGGCAATTTTTCACTTTGTGAACTTCCTTTCTTTGAATGATCAGCATTTGCAGCAGATCCATATACATTGGCAATGCTCAAGGACACAACAGGAGAATTTGCTCCTGATGCACAATCCCCAGAAAACATGATTGATAGTCGACTTGTATCAAACACTGTCACCTTTAAGAAGATAAGACAGAGCAAAATGATTAACTAACTGATTATTTGAGGTTTCAAGGTGAATAGTGAAATATCAGAAATCTTAATGATATTATCTATTACAAAAATAGGTCGAATATACCTGACCGTTTTGGTATCCTGCTGCAAGGACCTCCCCTGCCCCTGAATATACTAGAGATCGCACTGGGGACTCCAATGCCATAAATGCAATATGACAATGAAACCCTCTTCCATGATGAACAACATGAACTGCATGAAAGTTAAAGTGATTCTTAACTGTTAAGGAAAATAAAGAAACTGTATCTAAATAAAGAAGTAGAAAAATCATACAAGTTTCCCTACCAATCTTCTACAGTATAACTACCATATCACAGGAACAAATTGTTCGAAAAGCATGAGCAGGCTCTGCAAATTTTTGACATGGCAGCTAAATAGGTAATGCACAAGGTATATTTTTTGTTAGAAGTCACAAATCATGATCTCTCAATTCATTTTGTGTCTCAATGATAAGCATTCAGATATATAACAACCATGTAATTGTCTCATTGCTGCACAAGCGTGAAATAAGTCTCTGCTTACGGGACTAGCCGTCATGAGTTAATAAATGAAATGAATTAAATTGGCATAATACTGTCTTAACAAGGATGCCAGAACATATTCACATGGAAGAGATATATTGCATCAAACAAGGGACAATAGGCAATAGGTCACCGCAGCAGCATAGTTAGGAATTTTCTTCACTGGAGTTTTAAATGACACATACATATGGTCAAATCAAATATCTACCTTCTTGCTTAGATTCACTCACAAAGTGAAAGCTTGAACCCCCTGTGTGCTCACTGAGTTTATAGATGCGTACCTAAGAAGAAATTAAAGACAATGTTCTACATATTATAAACAAGCAACCATTTGGACTAAGCCACACATTTGACAGGAAGAACTAACCAAACCACTTGTTGTCCCAACGGCCAAAGTCATGTTTAATGAACAAAAAGCAAGAGATGATACAGCATTTTCTCCGTTTAAATTAACTCCAGCCACCTGTGGTAAAGAATAGGTATAACCTTATCAGCAAAATGTCAGTATAAATACAGATATATACATGAGACTGACCTTTCCATCCAAGACAAACATTGGCGTTAGAATTGGAAATGTTGCATCCCATATTCTCACAGAACCATCTTGATAGCCTGCAATGTACATTCTTTCAATATCATGATCTTCATGCAGTGACATCTCACTAGGAACCCCACCAGTCAAAGGCCACTTCATGTTCCCTGATATGAATGGTGTGGCATTTTGCCTTCCACAAAAAATCTATAGCAAATCCATAAAGATATGGTATTATATAAGTCCTGGCAATGGATTTTAAAGAGTAAAATATCTATAATATAAGAACTACCTGCCGTGAACTATTTTGAAATTTCCTTCCTGTTAGTGAACAAAGATTTGTGACTGTTATGTTCGGATCAATAGTAGGAACCGTTACTGGAAATTTCTGTGCTTTAGGCAGAGCATTTTCCTCTTTTGTGTTATGCATTGAAAATAGAGAACCACCATCATAAAAATTTAATTGTCCAGGATTTGTCAAAATAAAAAGTGCAGCAGTTTGGCTTTTATCAGGAACTCCAGTATCAGGAATGAGAATCATATCAGCAAAGGACCCGTCAAGCTTGAGGTCCATCCGTGACGTGCATCTTACTGATTCTAATCCAACAGCTGTTTCAAAGCTTAGAACCTGCAAACATTGCATTTGTTTACTTTTCTGCAATACAGAGGTTTGGGAAGTAATCAAGGAACTGTGCCTTTCTATTATAAAGTATAAGAAGTTTTTACTTTGGGATGTATCAATTCATTCCTTTAGAACAGTATTAGACATATGGTTGTTCATATCTGAACCAATAAAAATGACTATGGAGTTGTTTGGATCTAATATACGGGCTCTTCCTGCTGGGACTAAACCCATTTTCGTCACCAACAACTGTGTCACTTTCAAAAAATATATGGTTGCTCGCATCTGAAGCAATAAAAAAAGAAAGTAACTCTATTGGATTTTCATTAGAAAAAACACGACCTCTTATTAGAAAGAACATAACCCCCTTTCAGCACCCAGCACCAGCAATCGTGACACTGTGCTTAATACTACTTATCACAGGAAACATTCGTGAATGATTGCGTTTTTTCTAACCCATGTGGATAATGTAACCACGCAAAACTAGTATTCGTCTCTACACTAAAAACATTACACTTTTTAGCAAATTAGTAGTGGTCTAGTGGAGCAAAAAAGTAAATTTGAAATCTAGGAATGCATAAGTGATGATGAGGATGAGACTAGGGTCAAACCGTGAGAACTTCTTCAGAACCCATATCGTCACCACCATATACAAAAAGATGCCATCTTTTGTGGGTATCACCTGCTGAACCAGTAGACCAATGCAAGATAATAACAGGAAGCCTACGATTTCCTGAAGCCAGCTGCAGCTTAACAACACTAGATGAAACATCGCTTTGCTTGTCTTGTCTAGATGATTTGGATGTCATGTCCCACAGAAGTATGTCTCCTGTTATGTAGCCTACAGCCAAGATTGAGCCCTCTTTCGATGCCCAGCAAAGAGAACAAATTTCCCTTTCTTCTTCACTTTCTTCAACAGCATTGTCTAACTGGTCTTCACCAGCATCCTTGAGTGCACCAGTTACATGGCTCTTCATATGTAAATGCCCAAAGCCTCTAACACAAATTGCATGGTCCTCCGATACATCCCAAAGAACTAACAGTCCTTTTTCAAAAGCTATTAGCACCCTGAAATATAAGAATTAGTTGCTAAAGTGTTTCAGGCTCAAACTAAATGATAATTTTGCTTATCAATGAGAAGAACAGGCAAAAAATAAAGCTATGGTTTCTTCTTCAGACTGATTGCATTACATACACATTTTCATCCTTTCAGAATATTGGATTGATGATCCCTGAACTGCTTCAAAGGTATAAACATGAAATGATAATGTTATCATTTATCCTAGTTTCCTTCTATCTATTTGTGATTTTGGAAGTCTCGGACCAGCCTAATATCATATACTACAACTATCAGCATGCCGGCTAACAAAAGTATGTTATTATTTTATCAACCAAAGTTCTACAAGTTAGATTGAACTGGAGAATTTACCTTGTCCCAAAGGTGTCTGGTTGGGGCAGAATTCCAACAATAGGTTGTGGATCCAGCAAGGAACTATACTCTGCTTCTGCTTCTGTGGGAAAAAAATTGAAATATGAACAATGTAAACCTTTCAACCGCAAAGAAAAAAAAAAGATGACGACAGACAAAAAATGCTTTTAATCAAAATAATGAATACCAAAAAATGTAACAAGTAATGGACAAAAATGAGCATGCTCAAGTCCATCAAAATTTTGTTCAGAAATTAATTTCAAGTGGAAACGATATGGATAGGAGATTTGTAGATACTGGAAACAAAGGGATAAAAATACTTTTGGCGGATGAGGCAAAAGATTTACTGGCTATGGACTGTAAAGGAATGTTGTAAGGCATCTTTTGAAGCTTCCCATCATCTACATCATACTTCAATACAGAAAGAAGACCATTTTCATCACCAATGTACCTGAATAAGGCAATTTTCAAATATAAAAAGGCTATAAACTCTTGAAAGCAGATATTGCAAAATCAAACTAAAAAGGTAAAATATCAAAACTTAGTAAAATAAAAGGTAATCATATATGTATCTCACATCAGAAAGGTCCCCTCAATTACTGCAAAAGCAGTAATGTTCACGTCCCACTGAGAAGAATAAAAAAGTTGTCTGAACTCAAGATTCCATATCTACAAGGCATACAGATATTATGCACAATTGTCAGTTGGCAACTAAAACTATTAGACCGAATGAGTTAATAATCCTACTGGATATAACAGCCCAGACTCGTCTTGGGTAGACACCGAACGGAGTAAAACGAATTTCAGATGCAGTTGTGCAGTATATTATAGGCCATACTATTGACTACTTGTGATGCTGTTCAGAAGAGTTTAAGAAAATGATCAGATTATTAATGGGTTATTATGATTATGGTGATTGCAATATAAGGGTCATATGGCTTTACGTTATTTGAATTTTACATGCCTCAAAACTATATTGGAAGGAACTTTCTTAGGAGTTATGTCCACCTACCATGATACTCCATATTAACAGTTAATGTACCATGCATTGTAAAACGCCAAACTTAGACTACAATCCTCACAGGCTGTATTGAAAGAAACATGTCATGAAGAAAGTTGGAGCAGGAACCAAAACACAAGAGCATCATATGACATATTATGTAATGGGTTAAGGGAAGAGTTTATATCTGGCAAGGCCATACCTGGATTTCATTCTCATTAGAAATGGCAATCAAAAGCCCCTGATTATGTATAAACTGAAATGGTAGACGATTGTTAGTTTTTTTTCATAGGGAGAAGAATGCAAGTAGGATGTATTGGTGATTATTCTTGAGGAGCAGAGAATGTGGCCGGCATTTCTTCTTGAGCCTATAACAATTCAATCAGGAGCCAAACCTGCAAAAATTTGTAGGGGACACTCTTCGGTGATATGAGGAGGCCTTCGATGTTGTCACCTCCAAATATTTTTATCCTACCGTCCCTGCAGTTCGAATTGTAGGGGAAAAAAAAGATATGAGCCAACGAGATATGAGTATAGAGGGGGAGGAGAGGCTAGTAGGAAGAAGCTCACTGACAGAGTAGCGACGGCTAGGAGTCGCTGGATGGGATCAAAGGCGAGAAGCGAGGCGGTGTAGGGCACCCCGTGGTGAAGCGCGACCTGCGCATCCATTTCGAAGGGAGGTGCTGCTGCTGCTCCTCCTCCTCCTCCTGCTGCTGCTGCTTTCTGATGGTGCAGAGCCTTGTGCAAGAGGCGCTTAGCAAGCATCGCCGTCGATCGAGGTCTCTCCTCGGCGGACGGCGCCGGGAAGGTCGCTTGCTCGTCTTGGAATCGGAATAGAATCGACGACCAACTCTACTATTCCTTTCTTTTTTTTTTTAGAGAGGGGAAATAGAAGCACAAGCGGCCCATAGAGAATAGAAGCCTAGCCCATTTCCCAGCAGATGCGGCCCAACAGAAAGATTCCAAAGTTATTGTTGTGAATACTTCAGAATAATTTTAGTACCGAAAAAGTACGGAGCAAGCATTAGAGAGTGCGTGACTGCACAGTCATGCAGTTCATTTCATTTTATGATGAATTATGTCGTTGTTTATGTTTGTTGCTTCTGTCATGGTAAGTGTAACATAAGGGATTCTAAAATTGTTGAAATTCAATCATTTTAAACTTAAAATTACTGATAAAGTGTACTTAAATGATATTACAGAGGCAAAGGAAGAAATACTAGTATAACTTTTTTAGTATTTAAGATACCTTATTTTTGTAGATATAATTCGCAGTTAAAATTAGAAATATCTGACTTCAGCACAAGTAACTCTATATTGGACCGTTTGTTGGTTGTTTGTACATCATCATGGGATCATGTGAATAATAAACCTCGTCTTCCTCCTCTCTATCTGCCTTTTTTTTTGTTCTCTCTCTCTCTCCTTTTTCATTCTTCTCGCTCCCCATTCCTTCCTCAGCGCAACAACAGGAGAAGCCTTTAATCGGCATAAAATTTCTCCTCAAGGAGTAAGAGGAGGAGGAGGAGGAGCTCCAGCAACCAAGCGTCTGGTCCAATCCAAGCCCCCATCCATCCACAGGTCAAATCCATTCCTGGATCCGCGCCACGCAACTATGCAGCATCGCCGCAAGTCGACGCTGGCGCCCGCGCCGGCGGCCGCCAAGCAGGCTCCCCTGCGCAGGCCCAGCGCGCCGCTCTCAGTAGCGGGGCTGGTGGTCTGCATCTTCCTCGTCGCCACCTTTCTCTACAGCACCTCTTCCTCTTCTTCTTCTACAAGCAGAAGCAGCAGCGGAGGCGACCAAATTCCCCTTCCGGCCAAAGTAGGCGAAGCAGAAGGAGGAGCTTCCAACGGGCAGGACATCCAGGAGGCCTCGCCGCAGCACCCCGACAAGGATCGACAGGAGGAGGAGGAGGAGGAGGAGAAGGCCAGCTGGAGGAGGAGCAACAGCAGCAGCCACCACCAGGAACTGGAAGAGGGGCGGTTGCCGCCGGGGTGCGACCTGTACAAGGGCCACTGGACCTACGACGCCGCCGGGGAGCAGGTGCCGCTGTACAAGGAGGCGGAGTGCGAGTTCCTCACGGAGCAGGTCACCTGCATGCGCAACGGCCGCCGCGACGACTCGTACCAGCGATGGCGGTGGCAGCCCGCCGGATGCGACCTCCCAAGGTGCGTGCCCTCCCGCCACTTTCTTACCTCCATGAATGAATAATTCCTTGTTGCTTCATTTCATTACCGGCTCTAGCTACCAGCAGGCATTAATTATTCCTTTCACAAATCACTCGGTTTCCATTCATTTCATTACTGAACTGTTGTCTGCTTTGCTTGGCTCCAAGCCTCCAACCCAAAATCCAATTGATTCAGTGACTTGAGGCAGCTTCGCGATTCACCAACTCGCCCTTGTCCTTGTGATGATTACGTTATTTGGAATCTAAACTACCTCCTGTGTCATAGCGTACCATAGTTTATGCAATTATGCATCAGACATGTACTCCAATAAGGAATCTAAAGCAGGTGTATTGCATTTGTTTGTGAGTCGGAACTTGATTCCAACGCCGTCCAACAGGAACAGGGCGGATGAATTATCCCTTATTAGTGTGCATGAATAAACTGGACTAACTACTACGTCAAGTCACCTAGGAGTATTGTAGGAGGAAAAATAAATATGGAGTAACAAGAATAAATATGGAGCAGGTTCGACGCTCGTTTGCTCCTGGAGCGGCTCCGGAACAAGCGGCTGATGTTCGTGGGGGACTCGTTGAACCGCAACCAGTGGGAGTCCATGGTGTGCCTTGTGCAGTCCGTGGTTCCCCGCGGGAAAAAGACGCTCCAGAAGTTCGTCAACAACGGATCCCTCAACGTCTTCACGGCGCAGGTGGATTTCGTGCTGTTTTGTTTGTTCATCAATTAATCACCATGCTGCTTATAAATTGCTAAATGCTCCTACACTATAACCCTCCAGGAGTACAACGCGACGGTGGAGTTCTACTGGGCCCCATTCCTCGTGCAGTCCAACTCGGACGATCCGCAGGTGCACAGCATCGTGGACCGCGTCATCGCCTGGCGCTCCATCGCCAAGCACGCCAAGAACTGGAAGGGCGTCGACTACCTCGTCTTCAACACGTACATCTGGTGGCTCAACACCTTCGAGATGAAAGTCGTGTGAGTGGAGTAACTTCCATGTGGCCGTGTTGTGTTGAGTTCAGCACTTCGAGCTATGAATATATGATGATGATGATGATGATTAAAGAAAGGAAAGGAATCATCAACAGGAAAGGTGGCGGTCGTCATCATCAGGATCCTACGACTGGTCTGCAGCAAGGGGAAGAAGGGGGTTGGAGCAGGTACGCCCTTGTGGACCGTCCGATCGCGTACCGGGAGGTGCTCAAGACGTGGGCGAAATGGGTGGACCGCAACATCGACCCCAACAAAACCACCGTATTCTTCATGGGCATGTCGCCAAATCACGTCGTGTAAGCCACTCCCTTCCTTCCTTCCTTCCTTCTCTTTTTTTTTTTTTTGTTTTAATCCATTTGTTGAGATGAAATCAAACCCATTTCACCGTGCTGGAAAGAGAGATTCCCCTTACCTCTTTGCCACTGACGACACGTGCTCTTGAATCCTGATTAGGTCGGTTGGTAGGTTTAAGGACCCCACGAAACTACGTAACCATTCAAAATTTCTTCCCATTTATTATGCACTTCAACATCATAAACAAAGGTCCCTTTATTGAATTGAAGTTGAACCGGTCCTGCTTCATCAAGAGGAGCCTCCATGTTTCTCTTTGCACGTTGTAAACAGCTGTACGAGCATGTAGTACTCACTCTGTTCTTTAATCACTGTTAAATTTTAACTTTGATTATTCGTTTTATTTAAAAAATTAGTTCAAATATGTAAAATTTTAAGTTGTGATTCAAATAACTTTAATGATAAATTAAATTATAACAAAATATATAATATTTATGAAATTTTTTAAATGAGATGAATAGTGTTAAAAATGAACGGTGACATTAATTTAAAAATGAAGGGAGAAAAAAAATTAAGGTAGTAGTACTGTAGATCTGATTGCAACAACGCTAGCGTGCTAACCTGGCTGTGACGACCATGCAATGCAGGCCGTGGGTTTGGGGTAACCCTAGCGGGATCAAGTGCGCCATGGAGACGCAGCCGATCCTGAACCACACGGGGCCGCTGGACATCGGAACGGACTGGCGGCTGCACGGAGCGGCGCAGGGCGTCCTGTTGCGCTACCTCCACCGCGTGCCCGTCCACTTCGTCGACATCACCGCGCTGTCCGAGCTGCGCAAGGATGCGCACACGTCGGTGCACACGCTCCGCCAGGGGAAGCTGCTCACGCCGGAGCAGCAGGCCGACCCCAAGAAATACGCCGACTGCATACACTGGTGCCTCCCGGGCCTCCCCGACACATGGAACCACTTCATCTACGCCCAAATCGTCTCACGCCCATTCATTCACTCCCCTAGCAGTAGCGCTAGCTAAGATGCTAGTAGTAGCAGTTTTTGTTCGCATTCTTTTTTTTTTATGATCTGTTCCTGATGATTACTGCCTTCGTCTATAAAAATAACTGTTGCTTTTACTTTTCAACATTACGCTTGATCATT
The DNA here is from genome assembly GCA_001602315.1 of Zoysia pacifica. Taxonomy (NCBI): domain Eukaryota; kingdom Viridiplantae; phylum Streptophyta; class Magnoliopsida; order Poales; family Poaceae; genus Zoysia; species Zoysia pacifica. The sequence goes on from BCLH01000426.1 coordinate 95,666, forward strand.
CGTTTCATTCAAAAATTTTATGTAAATATAAAAACAAACCAGTCATGCCTAAAGCATCTCCAATGATAAAACAATTCATAATTAAATAAATGTTATTTTAAAGAATATTTTAAATAAGATGAGAATCGAACATGAGTAACAACCAAACAGGCAGAGGAGTAAAAAGAAAAATCTTAGTAATTATTTTGTTTGTTAGAGATGTTAGAGAGGAAGAAAAGACAAATGCAAATCAATCAAACAATGCCAAAAAAGGGTCCAGCACGAAAGCAATTGTTCAGGTCCATACCCAGGTACCTAGTACAGTACAGTACTCCTACTTTGAGGAGGACCATACGCAGATCCAAGGTTCCCGCACTTGGAGGAGGACCATTCTGCATTCAAGGCAACGTGGCCTGGACGGGCCAATGTGCTGTACTTTTATTGACCAAAAAGGGTGTGTAAAAACTTTCTTATCGAGTATAACAAATATTTGGATAACATCAGCAACATTTTTCTTCAAAAAAGAACATCGGCAACATTTCAACAATAACTTGTATCCAAAGCAAGCATTTATATCCTTCCATGACTGTCTCTTCAATTTATTATTCAATCGCATGGTAACTAACATATGGTCCCTAATCCTATTCAGCTGATTATGCTAAGTCTGCGCATAGCAAACCATAAGATTCATCGAAAAATAAAATCACTTTTTCTCCTCCCTTAAAGCCGCAGGCAGACTGCATAGATTTGGAAGGTTTCCAAGCATCTGACATGATAACTACTCCTTCCCGGAAAATACGTGCCAGTCTACACTGACTTGAGTTCTCGCCTATCAAATTCCTTCACCTATCAATCTCTTCAGGTAGTTTAACATTTCCAAGATATATCAGCTCCATTTCTTCTTTCCAAATCTGCGGGACAGAATAGATAGGTAAATTGTATACAGATAAAGATTACTACATCACAAACAGGCCATGCAGTATCAGGTGAAGTGTATATACAGTGTGTCGAAATTCGATCCTGATGTGAGGAACATTTGTCTGGTGGATGTCATTACCCTCAGGACCCCTTCTATAGTAATTTCTCCCAATCCAGTGCGACTGCAGAAGACAAAAGTTACAACTCATGCATCAATGAGCCACAATATGAAAAGAACAAATACACACTCCCCCTCCATACCTTGAGCCTGTGCGAGAAACCAGATTGGTACACAGAATTCCTAGCAATTTCACACAAGTCACATGAACTAAGCTTCCAAAGCTGCCAATAGGAACAAGCTAAGTAAGCATATCTGAGTGAGTAGGCAAGAAATGGATCACAGAGATGATGAGACCGATATATTACCGAAGCAGCAATACTGTATTCTTCGACCAAAGGTTCTTTTGTAAGGTGAATTTGCAAAGGGTCATCAGTTGAGAGAGAAACATTTAGTCCTCTTAAGAAAAATGTGGGTAAAGGGTTCCGATGGTAATCAATAAACAATGAATTGTTGCTTAAAGGAGACATTGCAAGACCAATCTGTATACATGCAAACAGAAGATTATTAGTTTTGTTCAAGAACCAGAGAAAATTTTTTGTGGATGTTTGGCACGAATAATATCCAAAATAAATCACAGAAAAGTAGCATGACTAACCTGAGCAAGATAATACAAGTACTGAAGGACAGGAGATTTCCTCAGGTTCACCCCATGAGCAATGTTGTGACATGTCAGAAATGCTGCAGCAAGATGATCAACATCACCAGCCTAAAAATCAAAATGATCAGGTCCATATGTTCAAGTTGAATCAATAGATGAAGGACAGACTGACAAGCGAATCATATACCTCCCCACAGTGCGGACGAAGTTTAATAGTTGTCATGCCCTTGGATTCCCGAAGCTTCAATCATAAAAACATATTTTCTTGTTACTTGTCGATAGCTAAACACAGGCAGAGGTCGAAGCACAAAATATTTACCTTGTTCAGTGTATACAGGTTGGCATAGCAATAGTACACATAGTATGCATAGGCTGGATTGAAAACATTAGTCCACTGTTCAGGTGTTGGCATGTGTTTTGTTGGGCGCCTTTCTGGTTTGCTTTCATCATCCACCAAATCCAACCCGACGACCTGAAAAACAAAAGATTATCAGTCCTCTAAAATAAAGGAAAATGATGTGAGTAGTCAATGAAAATAAGCAAACATAGCAATCGGCAAATACCAGAAACAATGAGTGCACAAAACTAGAGACGAGCGCCTTTTGTTCAAGAAACTATTCTCCTCATCCTAGTTTTCTATTCACATACATAGCATTTTATCAATACTATATTTGTACAGAAGCAGACAGAGTAAGAAATTCAAGGAAACAACTTTCTACTCGACCTGTTAATCAGCACTTGTCAAATAATATATTATATGTTAAAGCACATATACATTTCAATAAGACCAATAAAAAGAACATACTAGTATGTCTACAAACCTGTTTTAAGAAAACATGCAGTTGAGGATGCGAATCAGGATCAACAGTTACTTCGTAAAGAGGTAGAAAAATATTGTCAAGGAGATTTTGGAATGAGTTGATTGTGCCCATCTCCCTGTACACATTGTATATCCGAGGAATCTGTGCAGAACAATGAAATGACTGTGAGTGAAGCTATTCTGGTAAAACAGGACAGTAGTGTATTAGGACTAGTTGTAGAGTTCTAATCCTTGTCTAGGATCAAGTCAGACCACCCTATATAAGTAACCCATTGGGTCATTTTCTATTATCAATAAAACTTTATTCATGCTCAGTTTAAGCTTAAAGTCTTGGTTATTGAACACGCTTGCCTAAAAAGAGGTTAAAGAAAGAGATGCCTTAAGATCAGAAACAACAGAAGAGATAGGACATTACACATTACCTGAATTAACCAAACAACATTCTCACTGTACAATTCATTGTTAACTATCCAACTTGCCATCTGATCCCATTCACTTTTCTTTCTTCCGTAGATAGATATCCGATACTCAGCCATCTGATGAAGGTAGTAAACAGGAGCCATTAGCCAGGGCCACTTTAATATAAAGATCATCAAATACAAAAACTAGTTTCTGTACTTAAACAATGTTGTGAGGAATTACATACCTGATATTTACTTGCCTCAAGGTCCGAAAATACTTCTTTTGTCAGTTCAGCAAGGAAGCGACCTAACCACATATTATATTCACAATGAGCTCAACG
>BCLH01000426.1:98943-112181 GCA_001602315.1 Zoysia pacifica
AACAGATCAACATTGAGGTCATACCTGGCAGACAAGTCAACATGTCACTTCAAAACTAGTAACCAAAAGGAGGAGGATGAATGATGATGATGACGACGACGATGATAATAAATGTGCAAATTAAACTACCCAGTCAAGTCCAAACTCTCAAAAACCTCCTTAAGAGTCAAATAGGTACCATCTCTAAAGATCACAACCTACATAGATCAATTATAGTAAGTCAGGTGTAGAACATCCCAGACCTCAGGTAAAGAATCATAGCATTCAACATGGGACAAAAGCAGGAATTCAGAAATGGAAAAAAAATGGATGCACCTCATCAGGTTCCTTCCTCAACTTTGACTTGATAAATCTCAAAAGATGCTTCTGGTTCATGCACGCAGAATGATGAACATGAGTGTCAACCTTTCGTACATTGTAGAAGTCTCTATGTGGTGCAGCTTTCTGAGCAAGTAGTTCCCTATCCGCATTTACCATCAAGTGGAGATTAAATTTCTGGCAAACACACACAAAAGTCAACAAAGCAGTCAACACAAAAAATCAGATGCATGCATCACTACCATGTATTTGGATTTATGAATCAAATTAGCTTGAAAAGCTGACCTGATACACATGAAAACCACGTATAATAAATGCATAACGAGCCCTACATACAGTATGAAATTCTTTTTCTATGCTAAATGTATAATAATATATAAGAAAAGTGCCTGTCAATATGGACAATCACATGATCTCGTCCATGAAAAGACTTGGCCATTGGTACATTGCCTTCGTTAGACTCAAGCAGAAAGGACAAGTGGTTGAACAAAGTATCAAGAGAATTACTTGCTCTAGAAGATTTAAGCGATGATGACAGACAGTTCGGATATCCCCAGCAGCCAAAACACGGAGTATGTAGTGCATATCAGTAAAGAAGGTAGTTGCATCAGCAACAGGAAATAGTCTTTCTTTAGCTGCAACAGAATAGAGAAAACACGATGATGTGAGAAATAAGGATAGACAAAGATGTAGAAACCAAGACTGATTTTGTAGGTCACTCACAATCTTTGCTGGGAAACACATGAACAACACCATCAACCATTTCGAAATGGTGCTGAAAAAAAACAGAGGAAAATAAAAAAAAAAAAAGCTTAGACAAATCTGTTTCTGGTGACCAATAAGTCAAAACAAATGTGCTTACTTCAGTTTTAGCCTGATGTTCATAGTGGAACGGGTTTGGATTAGGTTTGGGGGTACTGGGGTCAGTTATGATCTCCTTCTCCCAAGGTGCAACTTCTTCTCTGAACATGTACCTCTCACGCAGATCAAGACATTTCTGGAGAACTTTGTATACTTCAACTTCGTCAGGGGAAGGAGTTTCTGGACCAGTAAAAAGAAAGAAGAGTGTATGAGCAGGGACTTGAAGACAAGAACACTAGCAATAGTATGTTTCATATCAAATCGGCAATTGGATGTATCATTCCAACGACCATCCTCTCTGTAAACAGAAGCACCCTCCCTATCTTACCAACTGCAAAACATAACTAACATAACAAAAAGAAAAATAACATATCCATGGGTTTAAAATCCATTTTGGGGAAAAAAAAAACTTCGAGAAAAGCAATATTTGTGAAAGTTATGAAAAGCCCAATCAAATGTAATAGATAAATGAATGAAAGTGATCCATACCAACAGCTGTGATGTTGATCCTACTGAATGTTTCATGTTCAGGTTCCTTACGAAGTATATCAGCTGCTATTGGGTTAAGCTGGGGGGCATGCAGACTGCCGGTTGCACTATGTGATCTAATCATATGCGTTGATGGTACCGATTTCAATTCCCCATTCTGACTCACTTTATCAGGAAGAGGGTCTGATTCCTGAGCAACAGAACAAAAAATGAATAAACTGCTAGTATTAGTTAATTAGTGACAATATGAGTAAGACACTTGCAAGTAAAACAAATTATTACCCCTGAATAAACATATCTATAGGAATATAAGGAATACCCTTTTGAGAACTACACGGTGTAAATGACTTGCCCTTAGTCTAATAAGCCTTACTTGAAAACTGGTATAATAAAGACCAGGCCTAATATAAACATACAATGCGTTGAATGGCCTGGCATTAGGTGAGCCAGGGTCCATTTACTTAATCATCATTTCAGGCCATTCAGGCCATCAACAGATAATTTATCAACAATCAGTGCAAATAAATTACACAATGCTACCATTTGTAAGTGCGAGCATACACATCTAAGACTTACAATAGCGCCATTTGAGCTCAAGTAAGCAGCATCATTCTTGGCATCTGGAACAATGTCCTCCTCGTCATCTGAATCTTCGATGCTATCAAATGCACTGACAGTAGGGACTGAGGATTTGGGTGTGGTTGGTCTACCGGTCGCACCAATTCTTTTTGTCGACCCTGGAGAAACTACTGGCCTACCTGTTAGGTGAAGAGAATCAACATTAGCATGAGGACAGATCACATATTCCAGCCAAATACAAGAATACTTGTGCAAACAGCTGAAAGCGAGAAGAAAAAAAACACCCAGTACGATTTTCTGCATGCCTTTGCTAAGACACACTGGCAAAACTAAGCCGGTGTTATTAGAATCGCCGAGAATTTCCAGTTGCATACTCGAGCACATTTTAAAACTATGGACAAAAGGCCCAACTGTCCAAATCTATATAATTGAAACAGCACAATCTACCATTTAAGAAGCACTGGAGCAGAGGAACTTATTAACCCAGTAACAAACTGCCACCCCTAATGATGAGAGAGCCCTATAGCAACATATTAAGAGGACAACTAGCAATCATCAATAAGAATCTAGAAAAGGTGTATAGTGTCACTGAAGATATGGAATGATCGCACACGTGACACAGTCCCGTGGGAAATCCTCGATGCTTAGCACGCTCGCACACGTGTGTTTCTACGAAGCGATCACGACATGGCAAGGGATTGGAAGGAGGATTCAATCAAAAACAAATGAGTGCAGATTACAGAAGCTGGGCTGAGAGGCGTACTCTCGCCGCCGGTGTGGAGCGGCGGAAGCCCTGGCGGGATGGGCATGGTGCAGCGATCATAGTCCCTGTGCGCCGGAGGGGGCTCGTCCTCCTCTCCATCCGTGTGGTCGTACTCGCCGTCGGGGAGGAGGCGAGAGCGGCGGCGGGTGTCGCGGTCGAGGGAGCGGGCGAAGCGGAGGAGCTGGTCGAGGGTCTTGCGGTGCATGTAGTAGGCAGAGGCGGCGGCGAAGGAGGCGCCTACGAGCGCCGCGACGGCAAGGTGGAGCGTGTAGGAGGAGGGCTCCATCGCGCCGCCGCCGCACTCAGGGTCCGGGGTGGTGCTGGAAATGAAGGCGAGTGCGTTTTATGCTCAGGGAGTTACTGCCAGGTGGGACCTCCCTGCTCTTTCGACGCAGCGAACGTTCCCCCAGGGGCATTTCACCTAAAAAGATGAAATGCTGGATCTACGAACGAATGTAAAAAACTGCGGTTTAAAAAAAAATGCTTTGAAGGGTTTACATTCATATATATCCTCGCACTAATTAATGGTTGGACATGAAACGTTTTCCTTACAGAAATTTATTCGCGAATAAAACTTGAAGACATGCTTTGCTGTCTACGAAGCATTGTGACACATGGCTCACAACTTCTGTTCCGATAAATTGTTAAGAAGAATCGCGGATAGGAAGCATAAATTCGGGATGAAATGCCAAAGAAGATAGTGGAAGACAATTCCGCAGCTGAGCTGTATAACTATTATGCCTGGAGATAGAAGAGAGATGCTTGGCTACTCAAACGTTTGCTTTTGCTTGTCCATCTGTCGTTCCCAAGCAACAAACCCATCATTCCATAGTATATTTAAACTCTTCAAGAGCACCGCTTGCATTTGGATTCTCCCACGGTCCAGTTGCAGTTGGTCCAGTTGATCGAAGAATATAACACCTGTAATGGATCTCGAAATACTCGACTCATCCTTTTACATGAGATATTAGCAGTGCTGCTCCAGCTCCGACCACGACCCTCACTGTCCGCCGAGTACGCGTGCAGTTGTACAGAGTATTTGCGTCTCTAGACAAACCAACAAGCTCTTCAATAGAAGAATGACCACAGATATCATATTACAGAACAAGAGTGACAGGCACGTGTGATGGAAAAGATAAGGAACGAGAAAACAGAAAGAAATTTTCATTCCACAGGTATAATGTATCTCTTCCACATGAAAAAAATAAAAATAAAGATAAAACCCATGGTTGATTCAGTCAGCCATTCTGGAAGCTCAGATTTTAAAGCTATAGCCAAGCTACAGTGACGAACGCAACCCAACACAGACCAAACTCAAGGTGCTCAGAAAACCCCAAGCAAAAATCTGGCAACAAACACCAACCCGTACCTCCTCTTCATCTTCATACTCTACAGCTGTACTTATGCCGCTTTAAAGAGCATCGTACATAACGGCAGGAATGGGAAATGCAGCGCTAAAATGGCAGCACCTGAAAAGGAGCATGAAAGGTCAAATGCATCGAAACATGCAGCTTACTGTTAAAGGACTGGAGGCTTTAGCAGGTCATACTGTGTTTTTGATCACCCAGCACTCTACCGTGGAGGCTCAAGATGCAAAGCATGTTCCTTGCATGTTCACATAAAAAACGAACACCAAAGAATAAAGTAGATGTGCATATCTTATGCTGTATTCAGGGCTTGCTGCAACTGAGCAAATGCTGCTGGATGGATCTTGCTGATGGCAGCATTGAATGCTGCATCCCCGTGGAGAGCAGCACATGCTTTCAAGTTCTCTCTTAGCACGTTCTCCAGAGATGCTTGTTTGATAGGATCTGAGTCCTTTACCTGCTCACGAGAACTATCAGAAACAATACCCTTACAAAGCCGTGTTAAAAAATAGGCAGTTACGTAAAGCATGACATACTTGGCGCTTTCTCAACTCTTTGCTTGAAGTATTGGAATAACCAGAACTATCATTGCCTAGCCAGGAGGAGCTTGTAATATCACCACTACGAATAATTCAATCAAGAGCAGAGGGATAATATATGAATCATAGTTCAACTGAAATTTAATAGACAAACTTGTATCCAAACGGAGGATCGAATGATACCTAGTGTCATCTTCATTCTTTATTTCACGGCTTCCAATGATGACGGTAGTGCAAACACTGCATAAATCACATCTAATTGGTACCAACCTACAGCAAGTCAGCTTTTAAGTTTAGGCTATATGCCCAAGAAACAAACATCCTACCTCAAGATGTCATCAAGTTTGTCAATAACTTGAGGTACTTGTATCGTCAAGATTACAGAAAGTGCCATAGCATATTCCTTCTGCTGTACAACATTTGCATCATCTATCTGTACAATGTCATAGCGCTTGTTAAATAAAAATAGTAACTAACAAACCACTAAACTCTTCCAGAATCCAAAAGTTATGCATGTGTCTGAAGATATAACATAGACTATCACTCTGATTAAATCCATGCTGATATTCAGTATTAAACCATTCTAGTATTGACACAAGGACAAGACGCACTCTACATAAAAGCATAGCTCTATAAGCAACAAGAAAATAATCACAGTATCATGAAGTTGGAATTAATGTTGAACAAGTAACAGCTTAGATCATGTGCACATCATACTGTAAACATATATCTAGGTCAAATTATAGGATTGAAAAAGTGTACATTGTTAATTACTAAAACCATGAGAAGGATGATGTAGGTATTCCAATCCTTAGAGCTACGGGCACAAAATACAAATTGTAAACAGATATATAACAGAGGATATACCTTGTCAACCCACATATCAACCAAGGAAAGAAGCAGATTATTGTTCACAGAAACCCCTGCTTGTTGGATGCTTGAAGAAAGGGAAGGCTCTGATAACAGTTGCGCTGAAAAGTTTGTATTCATCACCAGAAGCCTTGCGATAATTGCTCCAGAGGATACACGGACAGAAGTCCTAGAAGGATTCTGCCCATCATCTTGACTCAATGATATGAAGATAAGTTTCTAGGTTACATTGTGAAATAGTTAGATATGTGGAAATGAATAACAATGCAATCGAATAAAGAGTTATTTGAGAACTTTAGACCCCCAAAAGAAATCCTAGAAATACCTGAAGAGCACTGGATATCAGTGGTGGAGATTCAAGGGGAAAAAGCTGCACACAGAAGCTCTGGTTAGACCATAACAAATGAAGAAAGCTAATAGCTACAAGTTGACAACAAAGAAAGTTCTGGACAATTCGATTAGAGACCATTTAAGTGGCCGTGAATTTATCCAGTGCATGATCTTAAACCTACCATGCTACAATTTCATTGGTTCTGTTTAGCCTGCGAAGCAGTTTTAAAAGAACCCCAAGCAACCTAGGAGAACTAGATGGCATTGTAAACGAAAAGAAATAGGTACCCAAACTAGCATCAAAGATGACCCAAGCTTGGGTGTTCCAGGAGTCATCCACACCCTCAAGCAACTGAGATAGCCTCAGTTCCTCACGACAGTAGGTAAGACACAACAGATACACATTAAGCAATATTAGCAAACAATCTTCAGGGAAGCAAAGTTGCTTCACTGGGTGGGAAATATAATAACCTGAATAAGAAGATCAACAATAGGAAGCACTGTGAGAAGTCCTTTATCGTTAACATTTCCAACAATAGTATCAACGATGTTTGCTAAACTCGCACCATGGCTTCTCAAAAATTCTTGTCCACCAAAAATTATGTAATCCTCAATTATTTTTACTGTAACCTGCGAAAAAAATAAAAGAGTCAAAGCACTCAAAAAACATACAAATATGGATAAATTGAATGCAATAAATTACACTTTCAAAAAGTAATGTAGTATACTGGAAGTAAAAGTAAGGGCAGTCAATTTAGGGTAGGAGATCATGTCCTTGACAGGAAGCTAGCATACACCAATCTAAGCGGATTTTTACTTCTAGTATACTAACAGCAGAAGCAGCAACACTAACAGCATCAAAATAATATCACCAACTTAATTACACTTGTAACTGTAAATAAACATGATGGAACAGAAAACAATATGCGTGTGTAAGGTAAGCTTAATTGGCGATAACTGATCTAATTGGTGGTGAGCTTACCATTAAATATATAAGAGGATACTTGACTGAATGATTCAAATATCATCATGGAGTATATTACTTAGTACTACTACTACAACAACAAAGTCTTTTGTCCCAAGCAAATTGGGGTAGGCTAGAGATGAAACCCCCCAAGAGACAAACTTCAAAGGATTACAGAACCCAAATAATGAACTACACAAATGCAGTAAAAAGACAACTTGGAGTATAATAGTTGTGTTTGTGGTCTTATATTCACAATAAGATAAATATTTGCAAAATCATATTATTCTTGTTCTTAAAGAATAAAAAGTTCCCTTCTTATATATGGCCAATACAGGTGGATGTCCTAACCTCCAGATGGTCAAAGCTTCTATTCATGATGCCCACAAGATAAGGGAACAAATCAAGCAGTTGAGGTACAATGGAAGGGGCATTTGAAAGGGTTGCTTCCCATAACTGCAGCGCAGATTCTTCTTGTTAGATTTTGTAAATGCAATTGTGCAACGTGTCTATTGACTTGCCTAACAATCACTTACCAAAACACTGTCCTCGAGAAGATTTAGAGCATCAGGGCTGTCAATATTGATGCCACTTTGCAGTATAGGAATAAGCATGTGGTAAGAAAGAGGTGACTGGAATCCAAGTGAAGAAACAAAAGTTTTAAGTGCTGTTAGCAATTGAATCTGCAGCAAGCTTTCATCAGCAGATTCACTCCATATCTGAAAAAATAAACAAAAGATGAATAAGTTGAAGCAGAAAGGAAAAACATCATTATTTTGAAATGTGAAAACCATCATTATTCTATATTGAACTGATAAGATCTCTCACTCTAGGAATTGAGCGTAGCTAAATTGGCTGGAGTGTGGATGTACACCAGACCACCCAAGACTTCTCTTTGACGCTAATTGGGGTGCCTTTTACTATGCCACCTAGGTCCTTAGATTGGTCAGTTTCCTTTAACAAACTACTTAACCAATGTCTCGTTTATTTAACAGTATTACCATAGTTTGGTACAATGGTGTTATTATTGTTTTCAAAAAACACTCACCAGTACGTCACATTTTATATGTCTTCACGTGTAACATTTGGCAAATGAGTTAACAGGAAAATGAGAAGCTTATCAGACTGTACCGAGCCATACCTTCTGAAAAAATTGAGATAATTGACTTGCAAATGGAATAACCTTGTCTCCTGCATGTTCAAGAAGCACTGAAATGAAATTCAAGACTTGCACCTACAAACAAACAAATAAAAATTAGAGGGAGAGGGAGGCTGCAAATTCATTCAGGAGGTTGTCCAAGTGTTCGTGTGCAACAAAAACTTGCTACAAACTAAAGACCATCACTGAAACATCCTTTGCTTCCTGAATAAATTTACTGGCATAATAAAGTATAATGGGTATAGGAGCAATCAGAACTAGAAAGAGCTAAAGGAGGAAATATAACATGCTGTCAAAAGACTCAAAATACAAACCTTTGAATCAAATTCTTGAACGTCTTCTATCAGTTTGAAAGACATTGTCCAACATGTAGGAAGGCACTCAAACAAGTCAAGTTCAGAAAAACTAGATTCTTGAAAGAGATAACACAGAGAAGAGCATGCTGCCAGCTGGAGGACAAAGTGTGAACAAGTAATTTAATCAAGTAGTTGTTAGAAACAAATACATGCTTATTGCCAATGGATTGTAAAGGTGGAACATACCCTAACAGCAATGTCATTATCCTGCAGAAGACCAACCAAAGCATGGTAGACCAATTTCCTAGTATCACCCTTAATCTGTTGAACAATAAATGTTAAGAGCTTTAAACATGGTAAATTTACACGCTGTGGATTTGCTGAAACAAATGTTACAACCTCAGAAATCCATTGCCCAAGTAGTAATGCTATTTTCCTTCGGATAATGCGCATATTTGGGTGGCAATTAGAAATTTCAATAGATAGAGATCCGTGGAACCTGTAAAAAGGAGAAAGACCAAATGAAATATAGTAATGTAAATCCATTATGACCACTGATTTTAGGTAACACTTAGTCACTATATTCTCATAAGAACATAAGATAGTAACATGTAACAGTTGCACAAAAAGACTAAATATTTTCAGAAAAATACTCATGGAACACAGAGGTCAACATTAAGCTGGACTCAAACTCTTACCAGTCATTGAAGCTGAGGTAATTTGAGAGTTCATAGTAAACATGCCCAGCAGCTGTATAAGCAGCATCCTTTAAAAGCATTCCAGCTGTAATCTCTGTTTCCAATGGTGGACAAACAGCCATGGCTTCACGAAGGACAGATACAACGATGGGAGCAAGTAGCTGGCACAACAGATCATTATATTAGCATTACAGAATTTAATATAATTAGCCCCAACAAATAGTTTAACTGCACACACCTCTCGATACTTCTCAAAGATAATAATGAAGAGGGCTTCAGCACACGGCCGCTTTTTCTCGGTCCACTGTACCAAATTCTGCTCGTGGTGAAAGGATTCAGGATTTTCTGACCACTCTTCCAAATCTTTTGCCGTGTAAATGAAGTATCTGCACAGGAATTGGGATACTTAGAAAGCAATTCCTGACAAAAAAAAATAAGAATCTACAGCTACAAGTGAAAAAAAATAAAACTTTTAGGACAGTATGTGTATAAATATAGAGTTAATATCAGCAAATCCATAAAATAGGTATCACTCCTATAACCGCTTCTACAGCTGATTCATTGCGAACAACATAATGCTTTGGTGCCGTAACAGAATGCACTGCACAGCGAACATCACTATGCTGCGGTCAAATGTTGTGCTTGAATGTTCATCCAATAGCAACACATACTTTTCTTAGTTAACAACACACACATTTTTTTCTACTGAATATTTGATGGTTCAATATACACTTGCCAAAGAATCAACACATTACCTCCTAATTAAAATGTTGCACAGCAACACGACCCGATCACCATGCAAAACAGCCTTCAGCATGTCAGTAGCCACCGCAGCAAAGTTTTTCTTCCTTTGCTCCAAACTTAAAGGCTGTGTGCTTTCATTGATCACACGTCCTGTGGGACTTGGTCTGTATTCTTTGCATTCCAATACTGATTTAACCAAAACCATGCTTTGTATTAGAAACTCTTCAAAAGATGTGCCAGCCTGTTCAGGATTTGTAATCATATTCAAAGAGAAGTCGACTGCAGCTGGAAGCACAGTTTGTTGGATGAATGAATATGGATGTCTGCCTTGTAAAGTAACGAGGACTTTCATCATCTTAGTGCATGCTCTTTTTGTAAAATCCCATAGTTTAGCTTGTTTGTCTCTAAAGGAGTCATCTGTCAAGTAATAAAAAACAACGCCGATTTACTTGTCTGATCCGGGAAACAAGGTTAATGGGGACATACGTACACAAGAAAATACAATATTTGTCTTAAGTTTCCAAAGGAATAGTTAAACAGCAGTCCTTGCTCGAAGATTAAATGGCCAGGACAATTAATAAGGCAATACAATAAAATATATCATGTGATGGATCAAAATTTTGTGAAATCAAAGCTAAGTTGGAGCAATTTCTTGGTATTAAGATTAACACGCAAGTGACGAAGGGAAGAGAGATGAGCCAGGCAAGATTACAACATTACAAGTAACATGTAACTTACAGTATGGAAGAAGGGATTTGATGGCAGTCAAAACTGTTGGACAAACTTCCCTGACCTGCCAGATTTCCTACAGAGCACAACAGCTAGTTGCAGATATTTTGGAGATCACATCCAATAGAAAACAGGAGTACAAGCAAAAGAGATCATCTGCCTACCTGTGCAGTTCTTGAGTCACTAGCATAACCTGAAAAGATAAGTTGTCGAACAATCTTTAAGCATAGCAACCACCGGTCACATATCAAAATGAGGTCATTCGATTGTTCCAAAATGGAATCTATGTCATTCCGCTGGGAGAGCATGGAAAGGTTCTGTAAAATAGTCTGCACGTCACTCTTCCACAGGTTCCAGGTATACTCAAACAAGTGGCTAGTGATCTGCATAAAATATGTTAAGTATAAGAATGTGCAACTCAATTTGCAAAGAGTATTCCCTAAATCATATCTTGCTGCAATAAACAGGATTAGCAAAAGCAAGCTGCCAGAACTCATTTTTTAACAGAATGATAACAGTGAATGATATAAGGCATGGATGGTATTCTTGATCAATTCAACATGTTGATAATAGGAAAACGTTCATATTGTAACGATACATCTGATTATCACATGGGATTCCTTCATTTGATTAAGGAAAACAAGATCTAATATGAATGTGCTATATATTGTCTCATGCATTATGAGAAATTAGCATGATGCTATTACAAAACCAACCCAATTATTAAGAAACAAAAGATTAAGTGACAAAACGCAAGCACAAGGGTATCGATACATATTGATAAATGGCCTTAATCAAATGAAAGTACCTCTGCATAATTCTTTTGATCCACAGCAAGCCGTTTAGTTGAAAGCTCCTTTAAAGTTCGAAACAGGACCATAAACACACGATGTGAAGCAAGGACATCAGCAGACTGCAGTTGTTGTGCCAGTAAAGAGAAAATATCTGGCCTGAATGACATGATGAGGGTAACCATTTTAGACTTAAAGGAAAGTTCAACTCATGTGCAAGGTAGTTGGTGTAGTTGTGCCACAAATCCATACCACTCTTTTGGGTAATCCAAGCGTGCAATCTTGGAAATTAGCACTGCTAGCTGAAGCGCAATCTACATTACAACATTAAGAAAGCAACCCTCAATATACACAATGATTTTACCATCATATGACTGAACCTGGACATATATTTAGTGCATACCTGGCTATTTTCTTCGCGTATATTTAGCAGAAGATTTTTCCGAAGGTGGTCCTTCTCCTCGTTGCTAATTCCACTACAGCAACAATATACCCTTCAGTGCCAAGCAACTAAATCTGGTTAAAATGTAATTAAAGAATGTGCAAGTGATACCATCTAACACGAGATTGACAAAGGCAGTCTGAGCAGAATTATTTCAGAAGCAGAGTTTGAAATATCAGCAAATCTACAGATCATTTACTTCACTTTTACTCTGGAAGCCAGTGGATATTGCCATGAGATTAATTTAGTCTCGCTGGTGAATCTTGACCAAAGGGTATTAAACAGTAAGCAAAACGATACTGGAAATGCTGCAGCTCAAAGGATAGCAACAACAAACACTAGTGGAGCATCTGGAACGGAGCAATGCTGCTTTTAATAACAAAAGGAAAACAGGCCTGATAAACCCCCTATTCTCATGCAAAGAGAAAAAAAATCACTCAACCATCGTGTGAGATTCAACAGCTTGAGTCGAATGGGGGGCTCACTAAGAATCACGGCGATGCCGCCAGTACCGGTTGATACTGTTCTTAAAATACACAGTGGCAAGAAGGCGGACGTCCTCACGGCACGCCAATCCCCTCGCCGAGATGATCTCCTGCAGAGAAGCGAACCAGCATATTAGCTCGTTTCCCTCAACAAAGTGGTACGGATCGGACACGCGAACCTTGAACTAGGCGGAGATGGGGGGGGCAGGCAGGGCACGGGTATCCCTAAAAGCCCAGGCGAGAGGCAGAATGGCTTACCAGGAGGCAGGAGCAGAACCCCGGGCGGGTCTCGCACTGCGCGAGAGCTGCCTCCGCAGGTCGTCGCGCCGCCTCGTCGGCGCTGAGCGAGTTGACGAGGACGGCGTACATGGTCGGTACATCGCCGGCGGAGAGCGTCATCTCGGACGCAACCCCCGGAAATGGGGGGGAGGGGGCGGGATGTGCGGCGGCGGCGGGGGTGGGATGATCGGAGATGTCGGGGCCAGGAAGGGAAGCCGAAGCGGCGAATTTCCTTCCTCAGTCAGTGACGGCCAAATGGTTATATTTTCCTCGTGTAAATTTCGCAAAACTGTTAATATTATCACAAAATTATATATTTAATTTATATTTTCACAAAATTACAGATATTATATCTAAGTTATCACAAAATTACAGATTTTATGTTTAATTTATCACAAAACTACAAATTCTATACAAATATTTATGAAATTACTATATTAAATATATAGTTTTTTGAAATTCTAGCTTTTATATATATATATATATATATATATATATATATATATATATATATATATATATATATATATATATA
>BCLH01000426.1:112217-173138 GCA_001602315.1 Zoysia pacifica
TTTCTAAATTATTGTCGTTATAGATTTATAAATTATTTTATTAAAAATATGATAAATATTATGTGTTTTGTTATAATTTATTTTAGTTATTATTCAAGAAAAATATTAAAATGTTAATTATTTGAACTAATTTTTTAAATATAACAAATAGTTAAAGATGATGTTGGATATTAACAGCAATAACAATTTAGGATTCTTTTGAATGCAGGATTTTCATATAAATAGTACAGAAATTTTATAATAATTAATTCAATTTTATAAAAAAAAATGCAAAAAAATAAGACATTTTCCTCCATTTCAAAGGAGGCCTTAGTAATGGATGAAGTATATCTTTTAGAAATGTGACCGTAGCTATGTTTTGCCTCAATTTTTTTTCCCCATTTCTGCACCTCATTTTGCGCAAATACTATCACATTTCAGGATTTTCCCATGGGTAACGGAACCCTCGTGTACATGTGATAGATCTGCATCCTTCAGTGAGAAAATGTATAGCCTCTCCCAAAGACATGTAAATAATATACTGTAGTTAAAGAGATCGTGGTAAATTATCAACACCAGCGAGATAATCAGATAAACCGGTGATTAGTTATCTAATAGGTTGTTATGGCATTAGATCAAACTAGAGGATTCTCATCAGAATGCAATAATCCAACAAACAATGTTTTTTTTCTCCTCAGAACTAGGGAGGCTAATCAAAGTAAACAGAGACAAGAGGAATGTCTACGTCTTTTCCATCATCATCCTCGCATGCTACCACGATATCTATATGCCTCCTGTAATCTGGACTCTCCACCTTACCAACTTCTCTGGCGACATCAACCACCTTCTTCTGCAGTCGTTCCTTATGCCTTGCAAACATGCTGTTGTAAAGCAGGCAAGTGCCACAGGAAATGCTGTAAGCGTTCAGTCCCTTGTCACTGAACCACTGCAAGAGTTCCGCAACAGTGAGATTGCCCTTGATAGACCATCGGTTCCAGACGGTCCACGTCAGGTCTTGATGCTTCGTCACTTTGGCTGGAACTGGTTCAGCCATCGAGAACAGTGGTAGAGCTAGGTTTGCGAATGTGTTCCGGAAGTCTTCAATGGGATGCTGCCCAGCAATAACCTTGTATAGCTGAGGCAGACAAGACCAGTAGCCATGGCTGTTGAAGTTGCAATAGCTGGGATGATTCTTCCAGCGATGAACTTAGCCTTCAACTTGTCAACCTCAGGTATGCTGTAGTTTCTTGCGCGCATGTTGGCAAATCCAGATATTAAATCCATGCGAAAATTGGTGTCGTCATCCTGTAAAGGCAGAGTGGATGTAAGGCCAGCAATTCCATGAACACATGCAAAGATGGAGCCTCCAGGAATCAGGATCCCAAGTGCAATCGAGTTTATCTCATGTAAGAGTCTTGGAGTGGTAAAAAAAACGCTAAATAAAGGTATAAAAGAAAGATAATTACAGGAAACATATGAATTAAGTGAGGAAGCATTAAGCACACATAAAAAGAGAAAAAGAAAAGAAGTCTTGTAAATCTTTCCTCAAACATAAGATAAGTCAGCATAATAATGTGCAGATTTAAATCGAATATTTTAAATCTAAACTCTAAAAAAAGTTCTAGTTGAAACACAAACCTTCTCAAATTGGATAGGCTTCATTACAAATCCTGGAGGAAGATTCTTGGCATATTCTTCCAACTTGGCCAGAAGATCATCAATAACAGAGGCATCATCAATGGAGGCACTAGAAAGGTTAGTAACCTTCTCATCTGTCACAATATTTACCCCTTTCTTTGCCTCAAATTGAGGAACTGCAACCTTATTCACTGCAGCAGCCAGCTTACTTGTGTTCTTTGCCCAGTTAGGTATAGCAATTCCAAATGACTCTGCTCTCAGAATTGAAACAGACATAATGAAATGAATGTGAGATGAATCAGTGGCTAAGAATTGCAGAGGTCGAGGAAAACGCTTCGGAGCCGACCAGAAAGGAGCACCCGTGCTAGTGACAGCATCTTCAGGAAATGTGACAGTGAGTTGCTTCACACGGTTTGAGAAATAATCCTCAAATCTGCCAAAACCGAAAAGAAGTCAGGTTAATCGTGCACCAAAACTGAAAGTATATGTGCATTCAAGGGGGAAAAATAGAATGTGTCAAAGTATAACACCAAAATTAATATACTGCACATGACACTGGTTAGTACACTAGTGCAAGGGGCAAAATATTCCTTCTGTCAAGGAGGAAGAAGAGGAATTCTAAATACAGGCACAAAGCAGCAGCAGATACCATATAGAAAGGAATACAGCAAATTAATGATGATAAGATGATTAGATGAACGTACTTCAGTCTGGCCCAAGTTATGCAATCCTCAAAGGTGCTGCATCGCTCCTTGCTCAGACATTCAGAGACACGTTCAAGTAATTCTCTTGCCCGAGCATCACCTGCCTTTCTCATCGAAGCAGCATATTGAGCAGGGTTTGACAGAAAGGAAGTCACTTCATTTGGTGTTTTCTCGAGCAAACCCTCAAACTCAGAGCGAGCCCATGTCAAGCAGTGATCAATATTGTGTGGAAAAGAATGGACCGTGCACATTGGTGCCTGCTTCTCAGGTGGGTCTCTTGAAGCACCATAATTTTCAGTAAGGTGAGGAATTACCATTTGAGTGTTGCACTTTGCACCCAATGTCCCTGACTCTAGTAGTGGCTTCTGGAAGTACATGCACCTCATGTCCATATACATCCTAGCAGTTACATTGTCAAGTGCATTAATGACAACATCAAGGCCCTCCCAGAATGTGTCATGGAACACATGCTCAGTTTCTGAACAGGCACGGTTCTGAAGAGCATTGATATGGAGATTGGGGTTGATAGCACTTGCGGCGGTGGCAGCGACAGTGGACTTTGCTTGCCCAATGTTCCAGTCACGGAATAGAAACTGGCGGCTCAAATTGCTTTTCTCAATGATATCATCGTCTGTTATAGTTAGCTTTCCTTTGCTGCTGCAAGACACTCCCATCAATGCAAGATTCTTCAAGAATTCACATCCAAGAGCACCGGAACCCACGATGAATATATTTGCATCTTGCATTTTCTCCTGAAGCTTGGAACCAAATACAGATATCTGAGCATCATATCGGCTGTTTGACGGCTTCAAGTCACTGGGGTCCAATGGATACGTAGGAAGGGATTCAACAGAATCAAAGTAGAAAAACTGCATCACATGCAGCTGCATCAGACAGGGATTAGCATGATAAAATGAACAAAAAGGACATATGACTCTGAATTCGAACCTGGTAAAGAGGATGGAACTTCCCTGAGCATGCCTTCACAACTTCTTGACCAACGATGCCACCAAACATTGCAGCCATAGGGTTCAATACAGCACTCGCACCACTTGCAAAATGTCTAAGCAACTTTTCATCAAGTTCTTCCAGCTTGGAATCAACCAGGGCTTCGTTTATATCAGAACAAAATGTCAGGAAAATTTGAGCATCCTGCTCACAACCAGCAGCAGGGTAGCGTCCGTGCTCTTTCTTGAATCTGTCCAGAGCTTGGAATGCTAGATGAAGCAGAGGGGAACGTTCAAACTTTGAAAAGTCGCTGAGAAGGAAATCTCCAGGATCTCTTATAGCATCTCTTAGTGACTTGAAGCGCAAAACCTTTGGTTGCTTCACCTGTGTAGCAATACCACCTCTTGTATAAAGGCCATAGCTACTTGTGTCCTCCTCAATGCTGAATGAAAATGGCATTGCATTTTTTACCTTCCTTGGTTTTCTGTCATTCAGTTCTGACATACCTTGGACCTCAGAGAAAACAACAAGATCACCATCCTGAAACTCAAGCCTTTCGTCGTCGACACAGGATATCAATGCTGGACTGTCGTTG
This sequence comes from Zoysia pacifica, assembly GCA_001602315.1. Lineage (NCBI taxonomy): Eukaryota > Viridiplantae > Streptophyta > Magnoliopsida > Poales > Poaceae > Zoysia > Zoysia pacifica. The sequence continues at coordinate 116,082 of BCLH01000426.1, forward strand.
CTGATAGATGAAATTATAGCCGTATGCGGGTCTTCACCATCAACGTCGAGAACAGTAAATTCAGGTCCGAAATCACAAAAGACAGTACCGAAGAGGCCACAAACTTCAGCCTTGATAAAGGAGATGGGAGGCTGGTGGCCGTGACAGTAGTCGTTGAATTCATAAGCCTTTTCTAGACATACGTCAGTGAAGACAACGGCCTGTGTGCCATGAAACAAGCGGAGCATTGCATTAGGTAGTGATATCAAATAGAAAAGGTCAGGACAGAGACCAGTAGATACTACAAGCACAACAAATGAATGAAATTAGAGACAAACCTGGAACCTAGATAAGTGCTCCTTTGTCAGTTCTTCTGTTTAGAGCAGATACCAGAACAGCATTGTTGAGGTCTCGCAGCTTTGATACGCAAGCAACTGCCCTGTTCTTGCCAATATCTTGCTCCGATAAAAAGAAATTGGCCGACAAGTCCCACATGTCCACGTTTTTTACGTCATGTAAAGTAACGGATTTAACTCCCGCAAGAGCAAGATTCTTTGCCGCAAAACAGCAAGAAGTTTGTTTTTGAATATGACCGACCAATGCGCGCATCGTTTATTTAAGGGGTATCTTGTGCATTTGAAAGGAACCGTATTGAGCGTGAACAAAACATAGCAAGGCAGAGATTGCTAGTAAAAACCAGTTGGAATTCTAAAAGACAACTAATGAATCAGGATTGATGCATTGCAGGAATTCGACGAAATGGTGGACGAGAGATGAGGGTGACGACAGTACAAGCACAACAAATAAAAGTCTAAGCATGAACTAGAAGGCTTATTATACATAGGCAGCTCCTGATCACCTAGCAATTTCAGTCCTGCTTAACTATCTTGTGGAAAGTTGTGGTGTTATCTTCATCAGCGAGCTCCTTCAGGACTTGGTCATCAATCTCAGCGACACTGCTCTGCAATCGATCATCGAAGTAACGTCCAAAGAAGACCATTTTGGCGATCCAAGCTTTCCTCCCGTTGATGCTGTACTTCTCTTCCTCCCACGTCCCAGACGCCACAAGAAGGTAGACGTACACCTTCCTCTCCTGACCAGGCCGGAACGCCCGCGCTATGGCCTGCCGCGTCTTGGAATGGTTCCACTCCGAATCAAGCATCACCAACCTCGACGCGCCTGTCAAACTGATGCCCTCAGCGCAGGCCGTCGTGGAAGCGAGAAGGACCTTCCTGTTTCCTTTCCTGTCACCGTTGAATTTGTCCATGACGTCCGAGCGGACAGGCAGCTCCTGATCCCCCAGCAGCACCAGCACCTCCTCCCCGAGACGCCATCCAAAGGCGATCTCTATCAGCTTGACGAGGAAGTTGATCGGGGACACGTTGTGGCAGAATATCAGCACCTTCTCACCTCTGAACGAGGACTTGTGAAGAAGATCGATCACAAACTTCGTCTTGCAACCGACCGTCACGTCGTGCTTGTGGCTCTCGACCCGAGCCACTTGTGCTGGGGTGAAGTAAGTGCGGGCGCACTTGGTTGTTTTTATCAGCCAAGGATGGATGGCGGCAATTGTGATCAGCAGCTCAACCTCCAGAGGGTAACGGGTGGTGCCTGCTACGGGCATTGTTATTTTTGCCAGCACCTCTTCTTGGATGTCGGTGGGTTTCATGAAAAGGGTGTAGACGCATATCCCGGGAAGATTGCTCTCTTTCGTGCCTTCAAATGAATCGATGAATCCACAGGTCAGATCATTTAGCAGAGAGATGCCATCTACTCTGTCGCGTTTGCTGCTGGACTCGATTTTTTGCCCCACTTTTTCCACAAAAACGCGCCTCGCCAATGCTTCTTGATGTTTTCCGCACCTGGTCCACGTCTCCTTCTTCCTTTCCGGAGCCAGCGCGGCCATAACATCGCTCACAAAACGAGGTCTCGCCAGAGACAAGGTGTTGAAGTACTCTCCAAAGTTGTTCTGAAAGAGCGTGCCAGACAAGAGCACTCTGTATTCAGTCTTCATCTTCATAAGTAGCTTTCTCACCTTCGATTTGTTACTCCTTGGGTTGTGCCCCTCGTCCAGAACCAACAACCCAGGGCTGTTCATCAGAACATCCACCGTGAACGCTCGATGATGCTGCAGCCTCGAGTCTTCTTTTGTGAGCGCTAGGAAAGAGGAGTAGGTCATGAGCAGAATGCTTGGGTGCTCGTGCCACTTGCTTATTTTGTCCACACAATCCAGAATCCGTATCGTTTTCCAGGATGGTCGGCGAAAGTTCTTCAAAACTTCCTGCATTCTTGAATTAAGATTCGCCATCAGTTTGCCCCTTCCGTTAGAGTGGTGGAGCACATGTAAAGGAAGCGAAATGCCCCAGTTCTCAAACTCTCTCCTCCATGTGTGAATTGCAGCTTTCGGAGTAAGGACCAACGGCCGGCTTCTTGGGTGAACTTTCAAGTAACTGACAAGAAATGAAATCAGTAACAGTGTTTTTCCCGCCCCAGGAGTATGTGCAACCACACAGCCACCTCTGCTGGCTGTTGAATTATCCATTTCTTCAAGATGCAATGATCCCGCCAAGTTCTTCCATACAAATTCAAACGCTTTTCTCTGATGACCGTGCAGCTTTGGTTTAAGATCGCTGATTAAACTCCACACACTCCCAGACCCCTTCAACTGTTTGACATCTGATGCGCGGATTTCAAAAAAAGAAGAATCAAGGAGATCGCCGTTCTGACAAAAATTGCTCCGCCCTGTCCGCTCGTTGTCCTTACCAGTGAACTGCGTGAAAATAAAATTTTGTGTCCAGTACAATAAGTGAGGTCCACCCGAAATAAAAAAATAAAAGGACAAGAATATCAGTGGTTGCTAAGTTTGAGTTACCATTGGAGAAAAAATATGCTTTGCCTCCATGCATACAACACCGCAGAATCTGCATGTTAGTCCAAGCCTCTCATCCAGTATGCAGTCATGATGACATTTTTGCTCGGCTTTGATTATTAAATTGGCATGGCTCACATTAATAGCTTCTGACTCTGGCATCTGGAGATCCAAATTGTTATTGTATTACCATGCAAAATATAGCAGCAAAACAGTAACAATAAAAATAATCAAATAAAGCATATTCTAGGGAAGGGCTATAGACCAAAGGCGCCTTTGGCCCTGTCTGCATCTTAAAAAATAATGAAAGGTAGAGGAAAAGTTCATAAAAAAAGGGGAAGCAATTCTATGTCCCTAAACTAAAGCTAATTACAAAATTGCGTAATTATAAAATAAATCATGCACCTGAATTCGGTCAAGAAATGCTAGCGTGGTCAATGAATAATCCATTTCTTTCCATAGTTCTTCGTGCTCATCCTCCTTCTCTTGGCTATGAGTGGAAGATGGCCATGTAAAATCCTCTTCTTGGTAAGCGTGTCCACTGCAATTCATCATCTGGACATCTAGTTTGAAGTCAGGATCTCTCTCCATTTCCCACTGGATATTCCCAACGCATTGGTCTATTATTTGCTTGTATTCTCTATTGTGAATGTGTTTCCTTCTTTTTCTACCCCTCTTTTGGCAGAAAGCTGGTTCACTGTTGCCACCTAGGCTGTGTGATGAAGTTTTCAGTCGACGCGATAAAGCTGAATGATTGTCCCTTTTTTTATTCTCGTCAGGCGGAATGTGAGAACCCGGAACACTTAGCTCGGTCGTGCTCTTCTTCACTTCAACAGAGGTTGGTTTTTCCTTCACAGGCAAATTGTGCCTCTCCTTATTCTTGTCAGGTGTATGTGGAATGTGAGAATCTGGAACATTTTGCTCTGTTGTACTCTTCTTCACTTCAACAGAGGTTGGTTTTTCCTTCAGATGCAAAGAGGACTGACTTCTATTTGTTGGGTTCTTCTGCTGGCCTCCTGCCTGCCTAGGATATTCATTGACAGCGAAAGACCCGGAAACTGTTTGCTCTGACATGGCTTTTCCTAGCACATCTTCATCGCTTGATTCTCCCTGTACAGGTGAATCCCAAAACATAGAGCACTGTGAATTGTCATTCCTGGCCTGTGATGCTCGTTCCTCTTTCCTTTTGTTTGTTCGATTGAAATTAGGTGCATCATAACTAGTAAAGCGGTCTGGTTGAGTTTTCAGACGCTTTGAACGTCTCAAGTCCACTTGCTCATACAAGTTTTCAACGTATTGTTCCCTATCCAATTCACTCTTCACAGTGATACATCTGCCTTCTGAGAGATTGTTTGCATTAAGACGAATGATGGGAACTGTTCTGATTCTTGGACGCAAAGCTTCGTTACATAGTTGGAATGATGCTATCTCCGTGTTTTTGCCGAAACCAGGAGGTATATTCATGGAATCCATATTATAACGTGCTTGATCTCCTTTGATGATTTGGTAAATGATGCTGCCTTCTACCATCTTGACGCTGAATTCCATTCCCCTCAAGCTCGACAGAACTATCAGGTATGCAATTTCTGCAGAGAATCTTGAACTTACTAGTTTGCATCTATTGAGGCGGAAGCAATCCTCTGCATAATTCCATTGCACGCATCCATCCTGAAGCTCCTCAGATTGGAGCTTTTGCAAGATGAAAATATCATTTATTGTCACCACCTCAGTTATTCTATCAGTGATTACTTTTTCTTTACTTCCTGGACACTGGTCTTTATAGAAAATAACAGCAAACAAGCAGAGACACCGGTTGGGCTGATGGTTTCTCTTGATTTGGATCAGCCTTGCATCACGGCACAATAATGACTGCACATATAGGAGCGAGAAAAAAGCGGTAGTTAGAGGATATTACTAATTTGGATATGCAGGAATGATGCAATTACTGTCCATTGTGACATGGTTATATGGATCCTATTCTCATGGTTGTAATGATATGGTGATGCGGATGATAGAACAGATAGGACTTCTAAACAGAGATTATAAAGAATAAAAAGAAGAAGTGGCATACAGAAACTTCCGTTTCTCCTGTGGAAGCTGCTTGCTGTACGCAGACATCAAACCCTGGCTTGAGAAGATGTGAGCAATCAAAGAAAGTAGCCTTTCTTGAATGCATGCGCAGACAGTCCCCATCGATGACATGCTCGATGGTGGTTCCAGAGTAGACAAACTTAACAAACAGATGTCCATTCCTTATCCTTATGGAATTAACTCCATGCCACGAGCCATTATGAAATGCCTCAAACGCTGCAACCAAGCAAGAGATAGATTATTTATAATTACGTTTGACCCTGTATAGTTAAAAAAATAAAAAGATTAATAACAACCGTATTAGTACAAGGGATAGGAACTTACGAACTGCACCGATGGGATGGCTACGGTGGCCAGCGGATCTCTCGATCATCTTGTCAGCGATATTACTTGAATCATATCATGGCAAAGTTCAGTGTCTGCAAACAAGCAAGCACTAGCAGAGCATGGAAAAAGTTCAGTGCACTGCACACCACTAAAGCGGAATCTGATAAGGATTGAAAAGGGTATCGGCATGCACCGGTGAATCCGTGCTATTAACATATATGTCAGCGATATAAGCTTAATCTTGTGGTTCTGGCAGCATTGATACGACGCGTTCAAGGTCCAGATAAGATCTTGGTGTTCTATACCCCTCCTCTGCTTATATGAGCAGTTATGAAAGAAAAGCGGAGGAGATTGCAAGCAAGAACGAACTGGATTTGAAGAGAAATGCAGAGTAGATAGAAAAGCCTACTCGTACCTGGAATGAAGCTGTGAATGCATCCAAGACGAGCTGCGAAAGAGGGACAGGAATCGATCGCTCCTCTGCAGTGGTGCCTTTGATAGATGACTACTCCTACTTGGATGAACAGTGGCGTGCCATTTGGGGGAACGAGCGGAGGAGGAAGACGAGCACGGAACAGATGGCTTCGTTTTGCAGGGTCAGGACTCGGGGTGCGCGGGCCCCAGTCAGTCCACGAGCTTTCACCGCTGCCTAGTACAATCAGAAACAGAATCTGTCTTTGTTTACTCGATATAGAAAAAAAACTGTCTCGAGATACGAGCTCAGCGGAATCCTCTTCCTGTTCTCGTCGTTCTTCTTCACGATACTTCCTGCGTAAAGAAAGTAAAGATTTATAATTTTTTAATACATATTGTACTTTTATTATTAATATATAAAAATTTTCTCACTCATTCAATCACTTTTTATTTATTGTGTTCATATTTTTTAAATCTTTATATTTTTTAACAAATACAAACTTTTTGAAATCTTTACATTGTTAGACGGAGGGAGTATTATCCATCCTGAAACTGAAAGATGCTTGTTTCTCGGTCTGATTAAGGTGAGGCTGATGACGAAGGAAAACTTTGAAGGCTGACGTATTAAGAACATGGAAACCTGAATCGAAACTCCTGGGAAGGAATAGCATCAGACAATCGGACCCCGCGTAAACTGATTCAAGCACTGTTCTTCCTCAGCTTTGTTTGTCTCCTTTGGTTTGCTACTCTCTTTGTTTTTTAATATATATTATTCTCGCTTTTTAATACATTTTTCACTCTTTTTAATTAATTTTTCTTTTTTTAATAAATCTATATCTCTATTTTTTTATTTTCTACTTATCATATTTTTTTAATTTTTTTTTAATTCACGTGCCTAACGCTAAAATGAGCTATAAAAGTGAACTATCAGTGGTACTGCTACTCCGTACTTCTGTTGGAGACAGATTCCTGTCGCTATGGAGGCATTCTGGATTCATCATTTGCGGCAAGGCAAGAGGCAAGGACACCAAACCGAAACAAGCCAAAGCATGTGCTCCCCATCATCCCGTACGGACAGCAATGTTCACAGCACAGGCCTACAACTGCCTTAACCAGACAATCGCATCAACAAACAACCAACACTATATCCATGGTTATTCAGAGAGACAAACAAGGCTGCTCACAAGTTACTCCCATATCAAAGAAATGACCAGGAAGCGACCTCCCATGTAGTACAAAGCATATCCAGCTTAGAAGAATGCCAGGGAAACCCCCACACCCCCCCCCCCCCTCCTTTTTTTTTTAAGAAATAAGCCTTTGCTATTTCATCTGGAAAACATATAGAAACTTGCAGCAGGGCTTGCAAATACAGTATGCAACAAATCGCTTGACATAACAAGTAAAGTCACTGAGATCACTACCAAGTGTATATGCAATATCAAATTCAACTGATAATAAGAATATAATGTTCAATAATAACAGCTGCAACCCACAGTAATTTTTACTGCGAATGCAACTAACTACCAGTAAATTACTTACACTTCATTTCCTTTCCTGGACTCCCATAGTCCTTCTATAAGTAATCAATTGATTCTAACAACACATAACAATTCAATCTGTGAATTGAAATGTTTACAGGGAAAATGAACAAATACGGAGTAGTATGCAAATAAAATAGGTAGTCAAAATCTTCTGTCATCTGTAGTTGAATTGTATCTATCTGCAATGATTCAGAAAGCCTATAAGTAGTTGATCTTCACCACCACTGGTGCACCAGCACGCCGCTCTCCCGCAGTGAATTGAAGAGCTCCAGGCACTCCTCATATGTGTTCTCATACTTGGGCGATCGCTCACCAGGGCAGCACTTCTGCCACCGGTTGTAGTGGCACTCGAGGAACAGCTCATCGACCAGGCAGATTGCGCCTATATCAAACATCCTCGGTATCAAATCAAACTCTGTCCCCTCCACATCCATCTTCATCACCACATAGTCCTGCTCCGACACCGTCTGCTTCAGCCACTCTGCAAAATCAAATGCAGGGACACTCCTGAGTTGAGCACCAGAGATCTTCTTGCCCACAGTGGGGCGGATGCGGCCCATGCCACGGCCATTGGCCTTAGCCTCTTCCTCCATTCCGGGGTCACCATTGATCTCGAATTTGAGCGTCTCGTTCTTGACCCAGGCCGCGTAAGGAAGCAGTGTGACACCCTTCTTCACTGCATACTCAGGGTGGAAAGCTGGGTCTGCCTCAATGGCAAACACCTGGAAGGTGTAATTCTGCTTAGGGTACTGCTTGCGGAACCAGCTGCCGATGCTGGAGCCGTAGCTCCGAGCGCCTACATCAACATACACATACTGGCGCTTGAAACTGATGTCTGCTAGCGCAGGGAGGTACTTGATGTTCTTGAGGTTCCTCTTGAGCGTGATCCACGGCTTGAGCGGCTCTTCCTGGATCAGTGGCTCGGCTCGCGTGAGGAGCTGAAGCTTATGATCCCCAATTGTGCAGTTGTTGCCACCAGCACCAAAGGAGGAGGAGGAGGAGGAGGACGAGGAGGAGACTGTGGTGGCACGGAAGTGCTTTTGGAAGACCAGTTCCCTGAGGGTGGTTGAATCGTCCGGTCCATTGATCTCACGGGATCGCAGTAACCTGAGTGACGGGAGAAGGAGGTGTTGGAGCGAGCGGATGCTGTAGGCGTCGCCGGCGCTGGAGGTGAGAACGACGAGATGTCCCTCTGGCTTCAAAATCCGCGCAGCCTCCGCGGCGAGGTCGGCCGGGCGCTTGGCGGAGTCGAAGGCGCGGCCGGCGAAGACGAAGTCCACTGTGGAGTCGTGGAACGGCAGGCGGCGGCGGTCACCGGCGACGACAAGCGGCGGCGAGCGCTTGCTCGCGACGGCGACGGCGCGGGAGACTCCGAGCTCCCGCATCGCGAGCGCCTCCTGCGCGCCGCCGAGGCAGACGGCCCTGGAGGCCGGCGCGAGGACGCCGTCAGCCAGGTGGGCGGCGAGGACGGCGGCGTGGTAGTCTACGGCATTGCGCCACTGGCGGCTCCGCCAGGCCTCGGGCGCCCCGACGTCGGCGTGGGCGTAGGTCCGGACACTGCGGACGACGGCAGCGGGGTGGATCGGCCAGGAATTGCCGGCGGCGGCGAGGGAGAGGAAGGCCCCGTAGAGCAGGCGAAGCGCGAGGGCGGTGAGGGCGAGGAGGAGCGCGCGCTTGAGGGCCGAGCAGCGGCGCGGCGAGGGGTCCATAGATCTGACTTCTGAGGGCAGGGGAGGAGGGGCGAGGGAGTCGGAACTTGAGAGGGGGGGGGGGGGGGGGGGGGGGGGGGGGGGGGGGGGGGGGGGGGGGGGGGGGGGGGGCGGACTAGCGGGCGGAGGTGTGGTTGGCGCCGATGAGGGGAGGGACGGAGACGGAGCGATGGAGGAAGAAGACGAGGAAGACGGGGAAGGGATCGCGGCGGAATCCCATCTTCTCCGATCGTTTGGAGATGGAAGGAAGGCGAAGACGACGGAGCTCTGCTTGCCAGGTAGACGCGGTTTTCGAGAGGCGAGAGAGAGATAATGATAGGGCCTGGATTTTGCGGATTATTACGGACATGCCCCTGCCTCGTAGCGGATCCTACCGTCTCATGGAAAATGTGCCGGTGGACGCCGTGGCAGCTTCTGTAAAATGGTGGTAATCTGAAGCCTGCCTAGTTTCCTCCCGATATGGAAAGGCGCAGACGAAAGATCCGTGACTGACTGCCGTGCAGGCCCGGTTTTGGTTTGACTTTGGTCACCGCACAGGCACCTCACCTCGCGTGGCTCCATCCAGATCCGTTGTCCGGGACAAAAAAAAAAGAAAAAGAAAAAATCACGTGGCTGCGTTTCCGTTCCATGTGATGAAGCCACTGCGGATGCGTATAGAAAATGCAGTTTGCCAGACCGATTTTGTCTGCTGCACACACCAATTTTTTTCAGTCCACCGGCACGGGATACATATTTTTGTAAATTGTTGATATCAGCATCCGGAATGCCGGAAAGGTGTGTCTTTGCCACGCCGAGAGGCATCTGGAAAACAGGTAGCCACCTCCTTTCCGCGCTGATGGAGCTCAACCGGTGCAAAGCAAAGCAAAGCAAAGCAGGCAAAGCGGGTATAAAAGATCGAGCCTCCTTTTACCGTCGCCGGCCCGCCACTACTAGCTACTAGTATTTGCTTCCACGCTAAGGCATGGCGATGACCGTGGCAAGCCCCGGCGGCAGAGGCAGCGCCGGCGTCTACGTCGCCAAGCCTCCGCCTGGCGTGCGGAAGACGTACGACTCCTACGACGCGACGAGGCCGTCGCAGGACGGCGACAAGGCGGTGGAATGGATCGTGCTGGTGCTGCGGGCCGGCGCGGCGATGGCGGCGTTCGTGGCCGTCGCGCTCGTCGTGTCCTGCCGCCACGGGGACTGGATGGAGTTCCTACGGTACCAAGAGTACAGGTATCTTCTCGGGGCCTCCGGGGTGGCCTGCGTCTACTCGGCGGCGCAGGCTCTGAGAAACTTCCGCCGGGTGCGCCGAGGATGCACGGATGGCTCGCCTGGTTTCCTTGATTTCGCCGGCGATCAGGTAGGTAATTCAGGCGCTTTGAGCATCTCGTCTCTCTCATTTTGAGTTGCATATTTCATTTGTCTGTCAAGGAAATGAATTAATAACTTATGATGGGTGCGTGCAATTCAATACGTATATGCAGGCGGTTGCTTATTTGCTTGTGACGGCATCGTCGGCTGCTCTGCCCATCACCATTCGCATGAGATCGGCGGTGATCAACATCTTCACGGACGCCATGACCGCGGCCATCAGCCTCGCCTTCGTTGCCTTCGCGGCGCTCGCTTTGTCCGCCATGATCTCCGGCTTCAGGCTCGCCGCCGCGGCAAAACCATACTCCTAGACACTACTGCAGTACTTTTTTTCTTTTTCTTTTTTTTTTGGCGACTGAACAACACTATCAATTGCTTACCACTTAGCTTAGCTGCATACTAGTTACAGCAGAGTTAGTTCATAGTTGCAGTAGTTACCATGCTTCCACGCCATGCCGGCAGCATCGTGATCGTGTCCGTGGCGAGCGTCGCCGGCGTTCTGATGGGCAGCGTCGACAGAAGGAAGGGAAGGGAGAGAGCTTCTCGTCCAATCCAGCACCCAGGCGTCCCAAGCCCAGACCAAGTACTACGGGCCGGCCTGCTCAGTTCATCACTAGCCAGGGATGACATGGGCTTTTCTTGTTGTTATTTTTGCTCAAATTCAACAATATAAAATAAAATCATTTTAAACCAAGATAAAAAAAATCGCAAGCAGCTCTCATCGTTTTGGCTTGCTGACCATCTTTTTGGGGAGATACGTGAATGAATCTAAGGAGGTCAGATATCCCTTTACGAATCGTTCGATCTATCCCAAGTACTGTAAGCGATTGATGGCGACGCTGGAAGAATGAATCATGGATTGGGTAATTTGGGTTTGGAGGGCTACTGTCGGAATCACGTACTTCGGATACCCAACAGATCGCACTTCAACGGATAAAAGTTGAGAGTCGAACGGCACGGGTTTCGAACTCTCAGCGACGACCTACGGCGGCCATATCTTGACCACGTAGGGGCGCGAAGACTCCGACCTCCGGAGATCGACCTCCGGGGCGACCCTTAGAAGATAGGTACTGCGTTATGGTACATTTACTCTGATGACCAGCTGCCATCCGTCTCAACGAGATAGGACGAGATTCACTACGGCGACACTCCGGCAAAAAGCTGCGACGGCTGCCAGACACGACGAGACAGCACTATAGCCAGCGCAGTGACGCCGAACGAGCATCATTGTACTCGCCGCTGCGCACGATGCGACGGGTCATGACCACGTCTGGACGAAACAAAATGATAGCGACAACAACGAAAGGGCCCACCTGTCGGCGAGACGGCAGGATCTCGTAGGACCCATTACCTGTAACTCCAGAGACCTCTCCTATACAAAGGGAGGCCCGAGAAACGATAGAGACAACAGTCGAACACCGTCACAAGCAACAGCCATAAACACACGAAAAACAAACTTGAGCTCTATCAGAACCCAAGGATCCTTGCACCTTTTCGAGCAAGCACCCCCATTCACCTACGTTCTGTGTCCTCCCGCGAACGTTCTGTGTCCTCCCGCGAAGAGAGGATCCCGTCTTGTAACATTATCTTTGAGATAATCCGTTCCCTAGACGTAGGGTATTACACCGTTCGGGTGACCTGAACCAGATAAAAATCCCCTCGAGTCTTTCTCAGACCGAGCCCTTCAGAGTCCGAAGGCACATCACCCCTACGATCGTATATTCACTGTGTCGGTGATCAGAACGCCGACAGATTCATTTCCCGTTGTTGCGTTGTGTAGAATACTTAGAGTATGCGGCAAATTAACTAAAGGAAGATGCGCTTGCTTAGTGATTACTTAAGGTGGAGCAACTCCACCCTAAACAAGAAGAATGAATTGTTTTGCTTGGCCAAAGCAAAGCATATTCTATTCTTCTCTTGGAGCTGGACACAAGACATCCACGGCCACGGCCCAAGTTGGAGTATAAAAATGAAGCCACTTATCAACTGATTCTTGCTTTACGATAATTAAGCTTTTATTCTTAATAAAGTGCAGGTATAATTAGTAACAATTCAAGCATATTATAGTATATAGTAGTATGATTCAAGAAGAAGAAGCAAAGCAACTTTATTATTGTTGTGCCGATCATATAACAATCCAAGCACGATACAAACTGACAATGGCGACCATAACAAGGACGCCATCTGTGTCGCCAAGACTCTTTACTAGGAGCAGTAAAATAGTGATGATAACGGAACGGTAACAGTATCAAGGAAGAGAAGGGAAGGATCGATTATCCTCTCATCGATCAGCCCATCCAAAACCTAGATGGCCAGGAGGAGTCCCGGGAGGGAGTTGGTCTTGCTGTCCGAGCGTCGGCTCTGCCACACGCACTTGGTCGCGGCGGCGAGGCGGGTCACGGTGAGGTCGGTGTTGAAGTACTCTCGGAGCTGGGTGATCACCCCGTCCGCCCCGACCGTCCAGGCGTGCACCCAGTACACGGGGCCCTGCTGCGACTCGGCGATCACGGTGGAGCCGAAGGCGTCCACGGAGCGAGGGACGAAGCGGAACGACGGGGATTGCCGGGTCAGGAGGCGCATCATGTGCTGCTGGTGCTTGGGCGGGCCATGGAACCACCACTCCAGGTCCGGCGTCAGGAGGGCCTGGACGGAGGCGTGGTCACCGGAGTTGAGGGCCTCGTACAGCCGGAGGACAAGAAACTTGTTGCGCTGCTCTGCGGTCTCGCCGCCGGGCTCCTCGGCCTCCTCCTCCAGCTTAGCCGCCAGCTCCTTCTCCTCCTTTCTCTTCTCTTCTCCTCCTCCTCAGGGGTGGGGTATGGGCTTGGCTCGGATGGAACGGATGCTCTGCTCGATTGCGTCCCTGCACCTCTGCTCGTGTTGGCTTTTATAGAGAAGAGCCGACAGCCGAGAGCCGAGGTCTGAACCGACACCGCCAGCTCCAGCTTGGCTCAAAGATGGGCGAGAGTCCACTGGATTTGCAAGCGACGTTTTTAATTATTATTATTATATCCGTGTTGTTTACGTTTGTATTTGATGAAAATTTTCTTTACCATGATTTCTTTTTAATTTGCTTTTTACTAATATAAAAAATATATCGTTATATAAAAATTAATATAATTTAGTAAAAAGTATTTGTCAAAGTTAGTCACACCAAACTAAGTGTGAACTCATTTTCAAGGAGCCGCTAAAATAAATCGCAAAAAGTGAAAAAGTGTGATCCACCTTTACTTTTTCTTTATCCTAGTAATAAAAAATATATTTTATTCATGTAGTACTCTTAGTATAGTACTTAGTGTATTACTTCATCTGTTTTCTCATTCAACAGGTGTTTGGCTCGCGAGTGAAGCTGAATGGGGTGGTCAACTTACTGAATGAGTTCATCTCTCAAGTTTGACCGGATGAAGCCATCCACCTTTGCTAATTTTGACTGTTAGTACATAATTAGCAATTATTAGTTATATTCTATGATTAATTAGCAATGAAGATGACATAAAAAAAATTTATAAGTTGATTAGAGTTAATTAGTGATAACTTTTATTTTAAATTAATAATTATCACTATAATATTAATAATTATAAAGAATAGTATTTTTTTCATAATTAACTATTAATATTTAAAAATAAATATTTAATTTAGTTAATAATTATCTTCATCATCCGTCCTCTTCCATACAACCAAACAAAAAAAAACTTGATCTGAAAAAGGGAGGAACGTATAAAATACAGTACTAAGATAGACACGTCTCAATCATCCCGCAATCCAAAGAGGATTAATTAATAAAAGGAAAGAGAGGGAGGGAGGAGCAACCAGGGGCGTGCGCTTTGGGGGAGGCCCTTTCCATCTCATCGAGGACATGAGGCAGCTCATGCTCTGGACTCTCTCTCTCTCTCTCTCCTAGTCAGCTAGTCCTATGACTATGAATAAGACAGACCTAGAAGCTGCGGCGAAGCTTCCCTTTCACGGACAATAATGCACGTCCCCGTCCTCATGGCAGTGACGACCCATCCATCCAAGCTGGATCTACAGGCCATGTGCTCCAATCGATCCGTTCCTTTTTTTCCCCATCTGCTGATGATGATTAGTTATTCAGCTGCTGCTGATGATCAAATTCAAAGCAGATCCCCGATGCTGATACGAGCGATCACATGATTTCCATGAAGCCAAGAAGCTTATCTCATCCCCAGCTAACTGCCCGGCTCTGAAACGAGAGAGAGAGAAAATCAGCAAGCACTGAGATAGGTTCCGTGAAATGGAGATTAGTAAGATAGACACGTCTCAATCATCAAGATAGACGAGTACCATTGGGTAAAGACTTTTTTAATTTGTCAAAGTGGTTTCGATCAATCCTTCATCGACAACAGTCTTCACTCTTGCCGACCACGGTGGGTAGCTGATTGATTCCACCGCTCACACTTCACACTTGTCCACCCGATCTCTGATGTCCACCAGCTTTGGTCCTAGCCTCAAGCACAGTTATAGGTCCACCAACTTAGCTCTCAAGAATGTTCATCAAATAGTAGTGTAATCCAGAGCATTCACACGGGCAACAATGTATGGTGGATCTGACCACAATCACGAAAGTGGCTGCCTAAGAAAAGTATGATCTGCATCGTCATTAGAACAATGAATCGCACAGTGATGAACAAGAATAAGCTAGATGAATGGTAGTGATCTTACAAAATAAGCAAGACAATACGTGCCACTCATATTGGATACTTGGCGCTCTGATGTGTCACCACCAAATATCACGAAAACCTTCTGTTTGGATGTACCTTGTGAATTGCTTCTGCTTGTTTTCTTGATCAATTATAGTTTCCTGGACAGAGCAGTCCATGAGTTATTGCGAGGAACAAGGGAACGGAATCGCGCGCAAGGATGTTGAACAATTGGACACGAAAGATTCGAGAATGGAAGAATCCAACCAGAAAATTGCTGTATTGGTTCCGAAGTTTTTTTTTTTAAAGAAATTCGGGGGGAGAGCATCTCCACTTTTTTATTTTTATAAAAGCAGGTGTTATATGTCGGTAGAAATAGTACAAAAGGAGGCTGAGAGAAAAACATCAAAAACCCATGCTTCGGCGATATGCCAACAAATTCATGGCAACCTACATGACTAAAGCTCGGTATCTTCGCGACAACTCGCAAAGAGTCGAGAGTAACAGAGGAGTGGAGAGCACAAAACAACGCGGTGCTTTCAGAGTCTCCAACAACATAGGAGGAGAAATGTATAGAAATGCATTGAAATGTTCGAAAGGCATACCAGCACGGAAAGAACTGTTCACAAGTGAGCCACATCATCTTCATTGATTGTGATGCCAAGTCAGAGCCAAAACCCAACAGCAAAAGAGAAGCCGGCAATGAGGTGTGCAACACTTTCGGTTTGCATTCCACAGAGTTCGCAAACATCAGAGTCTACATAATGCTTCTTCATCAAATTTTTCTTCGTTTGTATACGGTCCTGAACCAAAAGCCATCCAAAGAATTTAACTTTAGGGGGTTGAAACAACAGTTCTGTACACACTCGAAGAACTGAGACGTCGAGCTTTGTCCTCCCATCGACACCGACGGACGTTCGGCTCACCGTTCAGCACAATATCAGGGAGCAGGTCAGTGAGCTTGAGGAACTCATCTGCAGTCACTGTAGAGAGGCGGGGGACAAAGGTTTGGCGGAGGTTTGAGCTCAAGATATTATACACCGAGTCTTCTGGTTTGCGGGCATGAGTATAAAGCGCTGTGAGTGCGTCGACTAGTGGGCCGACCGCAAGCCAACAATCCTGCCAGAACGCTGTGGAGCAGCCATTTTCGACGACCACCGTGGTGAGCATCCTATAGTCCAGGAGGAGACGTCGCAGGGAGGCCCAGTGCGTGCCTGCTGCATTCGTTTTTGGGGCTTCGAGTGGTCCCCTGAATTCTGTTTCGAGCCATCTGGACCATGCCGAGTCTTCAGCAGAGTGAGTACGATGCAGCAGCTTCATGAGCAAACAAGTGTTCTGCAGAGTTAGATCCCGCACACTAAGTCCTCCATCTTTTTTTGGGAGACATGCTCGGTCCCAATTGACAAGGCATTGAGCTCTAGATATTGTTTCTTCTCCTGCCCAAAGGAAGGCTCGCCTCCGAGCGTCCAGAGCATCTACTATTGGTTCAGAAGTTACTGACTAGATCAAGCATTTTGTATGAGTTCAGATGTATTTGGACGGCACTTGCAGCAATGATATGATACTGTTGTTAGAAATGCGTAAGGCTGGCTAGAGAATTACTCTTATAATTGCATATTATCCCCCAAAGCACAAATAAAGAGTTGTATGAACAACCAAATTAACATCAGTGAAAAAGATAGTGCCGCGCTGCCACTATTTTCAGCTGAATGTAGACAGTACTCCTAGTAGTTAGAACCAACCATCTATCCTCTCCTCGCAAAGTCATGGAGCCCAAGGCGGCAAGCAACCTGTGAAGATACGTACCTCCCTCACCCTGTTCTTGTAACTACTGTGGTCATCGCAAGAGATAATGAATTTCCCATGGATCACTGAGAAGACAATGTCAAAGTGGCAGCAAGATGCTCTTCAGAAAGTGAGCGAAATTCTGGGCAAGGCTGCATGTAGAAACTGAACAATTTGAAATTAATGGAGTCGAATTGCTAAGGAACAGAGAGTCGCTTAATGTGAACCTGAGTGTGATCAAGCACTCCTCCTCCTCCTTGGGCTGCTGCGGAGGTGGAGCGGTGGTCCGGAGGAGAGCAGCAGCATCCTGATTCCTATGCGGTGGCGTGTGGTGCGGTGGATGGAACTGTAGCTGGCCAACGGGTCGTGCTGGGCCGGCACAGTGTAACATCCAGCATTTTCCGAAGGCGAGAAATTCAATTTGTTAGAATGGATTTCAAAAATTTAAGGAACAAAGCCAAGAATTCAAATTTGATTTAAATTTAAACATTTCAAAGAAAGCAAGTTCAAAAAAAAAATCAAAGGAAGGATGTAAAGTAAATTATTGTTTAAAAGTGATCATAAGGTTTAGAAATTATGAAAAAGGATTTCTATAAAATTTAAATCCAAAAAAAAAATCATCAATGGCCCAAATTATTTTATTCCTCTAAAACAAGCAGCTGACTTTGGAATTTTATAAAATTAAATCCACTTCGAATTTGAGGATGCTTCCAAAAGGAAAGTTGTTCATCATAAAAAGTTCTTCGATCCTACAAATTTTCAAATTCAACGGAGCCCGGGAACTTGAGTTTTTCTGCAAAAACAGAGGGCTGAGCAGGAATTTCGAGAAAATTCAGAAATTGGAGAACCCACGGGCCCCCCTTGTCAGCTCCTCCTCCTTCCGTCCCAATCGGCTTCGGCCAGCGCAGGGCACGAGACGTCCATGCAGGCCAGCCATGCCGCTCTTGCCAGGACGCGCGCACCATGATTCCCTCTCGTGTCCTCGCCTCGAGGCCGGTTTCATTCTTCATTTCCCCCTCTCTCTCTCTCTTACTCGCTTTCTCTCTCGCCTGCGCGCGATTGGCATCGGCGTGCCTCCGAGGAGCACCACCATCGAGGGCCCTTCGGCCCTCTTCCTTGCCTGAGCAGAAGCGCTACCATCCCCTGAGCTAGCGCTGCCCTCTCTCTTCCTTCCTCCTCTGCGAGCTGCCCGAATTTCTAAGTTTCCTCAAACTCGAACAGTGGAAGCAGCCGGCGCGTTCTGTCTAAATCGAGCCCTCTCTGGTAAGCCTCGGTCGATTCAACTCGGCCACACCCCCTCCACCTCCTACCGCTCCTCCGGCCGAGCTTCCCATAAGAATTTTGGGCGGATTGTGCAGAAATCGCGAGCTCTTTCGGCCACCGCCATTAGAGCTCGAGGACCTCGCTAGTGACGAGCTACCTCCGGCCACCTCCTTCTACGACAACACCCGCACCGCTAATCTACATACACCCATGAAGCTCTACTGAATTTTTGTTCGATTTTTCATCCACAGGGGCCGCCGAGCGACGCCGCCGAAGCCTCCTCCGTGCCGCCCGCCGTCGTCGGCCAAGCTTCGGTGAGAATCCTGGCTCAGCTGCCCCTCCTACGCACTCCCCGTGGCGCGGTGGCCCTTTTGGCACAGGTCTCCAGACATGCAGTCGCCGGTGACGGCGTGCCGACAAGCGCCGCCGCGCGCTGGGCCGCCTCCCGTCGTGGCTGCCAAGCTGCCGGATCTCGTGCGGCCTGGCCGATCCAGTGCGGCTGTGCTGTGTGGCCACTAATGTGGCTGAGCCTTGAGCCTGCCACGTGGCTGGGGATCGGCTGTGGCCAGGTCCGATCCCATGTGGCTGCTGCTCTGTAGGCAGCTGTGGGGCCGCTCATTGGGCTAAATTCAATTAATTTGAAAGCCTTTATTTAATTGCGCAGAAATTCTGCAAAGCTTAAAAAAATCACAGAAAAATTCATATTAGCTCCGAAGGTTATGAAACCAACTTTTTTAGACTTCTAAATTCATAAAATATTTATTGAAACTAATAAAAACCAGTAATTAATTGTTTTAATAATGATTAATTACAGAAAATGATTTATGCGTATTTAATTCCTAATTAATTTTAATTGTGCTTGTAATTAGTGATCTTCTGCATTCTTGCAACATACATGATTATATAACAGTATAAAAATGTTTTAGACCCATATCACTAATAGTTATTTTATAATTGAATTATCTTTATTTTCTAGTTATTAATTCTTAGTAAATTGATTAGTTGTTGATAATTCATCAAATTGGGTTCTAAATTATATTTACTGAATATTGACCCATTAAAATTGATTAGAGTCCAGTTACCTTAATAAATATTGTTTAATTAATTTCTTTCATCAATTTAAGAGGATTGCTTTAGTAATCAACTAAAGCATCTATACTAGATTTAATTAAATTTGCTTAAGGTAGCTACAATTAATGTTTAAGATCTACTGGTATTTTACCCTCTTAGGTTTAGTTGAAACTAATTACCTTGCCATTTTATAATGATTAACTAATTGGATTAAGTATCTACCCCCTTCTAGTAATTAAAAAGATTATAAATGCATTAATCAATTAAGTAACTTTCCTAATTACCAAAACACTTAATTCTTCAATGTTAACGCAATAAATAAAGATTGTTTTAATCCACTGCATCTCATTGCATTGCATGGCATGCATTTTCTTACAAGCGTTTATTCTTGTTTAGTGAATGACGCCCTGGAGAGTGACATGGGTGATAGGAAGAAGGGAACTGTTGTGTTTGGTTGTGTGGAACATCTTCAAACTTCAGACAAGCACCTTGCATCTTGAACCCTATTTTGGATCAACTGTTAATATTGACTTGTTTCAGTTATGGTTATATCTTGCATTATGTCAAGTATTAGTGGTATATGTATGTTGAATTCTAATTGCTGCATTATACTTTCTTTGATTACTTTTTATACCTTGTCTTTGAATATTTTTTATCAGAGTGGGAGTTTCCTATTTTATGGTGTATCTTGCTTAGCCATGCTTAGACCGGTAGAAGTCGAATATGTGAAAGGTCACCACCTTTTTGCGAGTATAAGATCTTTATTTACCTGGTTACTCATATGGTCACGCTAAACTTGAGGATGAGTATAATTGGAGACCGGACGGGGATGAATATGTAGGATGGATTGGGAAGGCCGGGCCTTCACGGTGATAGCCCCGTCTGTGTCGATTAAGGACCGATCTGTTAAAGTCGGTCTAAGCACTTTTTGTTCATATCACATGTCGAATATAATGGTAAGACAAACCGAATATCTCATTTGCATACCAGCGTTTGGCCCATGACGGCATGTCTTGACTGACATGTACGAGTGACCGTTGGGCTTCTAGGAGACACAGGACCGGTCCTCCCTGACTTGTCGATTGTCCAACCGCTTGAGAATGGGTGAGAGAAAGGTTGATATGAGTGCCCTCTTGTATAACTTTAGCAGGTTATATGAGCCAGCTGGTTCTCAAGTCGTGTGGGTACAGTTGAACTCCTATAATCGATTCAAATCGTCGTGGTCCCGATCATGACTAAGCTTAGTGACCAATTTTGTTTGACGTAGTAAACAACTTCACCTAATTAATCACATATGAAAAAAGTTGTGAGCTAGTATGGAGGAGATATACTATGGACACATCTCAGTATGGATGATTTTTGTTAAAATTGGGATACTTATGAGACATGGGTTATTTAGAGGTCTTATACCCGTAAGTATGTTTATTTTATGTTTGCTTAATGTCACTTTACTTTAATCATCGCTTTATGCAAAAAGTTTTAACCTATGGCCTTATTTTTTGCTATTTAACTCTATGCATTATTCTTGGAGTCGGGACTAGCCTATAGTTAAGTTTTGTTGAGTACCTTCGTACTCACATTTGCTTTGTTGGAGTTTTACAGGTGCTGTTATTGTTTGCCCCTTTCAAACATGATGGTAGTGTTCGTGGGCTGAGCACGATCATCTTTTTTTGTTTCTTTTGAAAACAAAAGTTTCCGTTGCGTGCATTATTGCCTATTCTCGATAGAACCTAAACTAATTTAGCTTTTGTTGAACTATGATTTTAGAAAGTCTGCGAGTTGAACGCTATGACTTTACTACTCTCATTTATGTAAGTTTGTTATATCTTTTTTAGTTATGAACGGTAATAATTTTCTCAATTGTTTTTTAATATGTGTATCTCTTTGCAATGTATACAATGTTGGTTATTGATATGCTCTTATCTTGGGTGATGTTTGGAAAGCATATCTAAGGACTACCGGGGTTCGTTTCTCGTTAGTCAAATTTGGAGCTTGTGTGTTGCTTACGGACTGTAAGCTAATTTGATTAATTAGAACTCAACTTGTACGGTTACTCACAAACGGCCCAGGTCTGGTCCAGCTTGTGCCCTCTTCGAGGCGGCTCGGCATGGCCCATTAAAAAATCGGGCCGTGTCATACCGGCCCACAGGCCGTTAGCCTAGGCCTAAGCACGGCCCGAGTGTTTTTAACGGGTCGTGCCGTGTTGTGCTGTGCCGGTCCGAAACTCGAAAGAAAAATAAAATTTATTTTGTCCCAAAAAATACTGAAAAAAAATTATATAATACTTTAAATAGTAAATTTTAAATATAAATTGGTCAAATTACACGTATTTGACGTTAAATTACAAAGAAAAATTTCACGAACCTACCGGCTCGTGCCGGGCTGGGCCATGCCTAACGGGCTACACGGGCTGGGTGTCATGCTTAGTCGGGCTGCCTTAAACGGACCGTGCCCATGCCATGCCAACGGGCCAGCGCCTAGGCTCAAGCACGGTCCGTGTCGTGCTTCGAGCTGGCCCGAGCCGACTACACATCGTGTCGTACCGTGCTTGTGTCAGGTCAAAATGGTCGGGCCTCATGCTGGTCTATTTAGTGCGGCCCAGTTGACTAGGTATAGATGGAAGGGAAGCAGGCCGGGGAGGAAGAGCGAGGGACAGGGATCCTCTGCCGTGTCCTCTTTGGTTCAGATAGACAAGACTTTGGCACCTGTAAAGTTCGTTTTCTGATTCCTTGGAGTATGTAAGTGCCATGCAGGATACTACTACTAAGTATTGTTAATACTTAGAGTAATTGTTTTCAGACAGATGTTACCGTGCTTTGAGAGTTACTAAATGTATCTCTCGCTTTTTGATTAATTTCAGCTGTTAATTCTTAAAAATTAGTATTGAATCTATCATTTTTTATATCGAATCTATCATTTAGATATTTTTTTATTTTTAACTGTGACATCTAATCAAATATACAGCTATGATTAATTTCAAATATTATAACATCTCTTTTGTTTTCGTTCTAAATCGTCGTCCTTTGACATCGACTCCAGGACACCCTTGAATAAAGGGCCTCTTCGGTTTCATTTTTTCGGCTGAACTGTTTACTGTAGTCAGTACTCTCTACAGTAAAAATTAATTATACGCTGCAGCGGAAGCGCAGGGATCCGAACGCAGCCAAAAAATCTTGTCCTACCAAGAAATCATAAAAAGGAGAGGAAGAAACAAAACTACTATAAATAAAGCAAACAAATTTCAGTATACAAATCGATCGGATCGACGAAGATGCATGGATCATCTGTGCATCCTTCCTTGCTCCGTCTGCGGCAGCAGCCCTGGGATGAAGGGTACTCCGAACTTGGGGATGAACTGCTGCCCCTGGATGAACGTCTCGACGGTGAACTCCTTCTGCGCCTCCTCGTAGGTGACGGTCTTGACGCCATCCCACTTGACGCGCTTGCTCATGTCGGCGCCGGCGCCGCGGTTGTCCACCTCCGCGTAGAAGAGGGTCTCGAGGGCGAAGTCACCCGCCCACTCCAGCGACCCCTTGGGGTCGATGAACCCGCCGATGTCGTTCTGGATGAAGAGCGTCCTCCAGTACTCCTTCCACGGCCGCGCCAGGTACGTCGCGATCTTCCCGGCGTCCGCCTCGAAGTCCGGGTGCGGCTCGATGGTGCAGTTGTGCAGCACCGTGCCGCCCACCGACCGCTTCTCCCGCCGCCCCTGCGCCGTGATGATGTTCACCTGGTTCGCCATGGCCCATGGGCTTGCGCGGCTGGATCAGGCAGTTCTGATGCACCACCTGCGAGTTCCCGAAGATGAAGTCGATGGTGCCCGTCACCGTGCAGTCGCGGAAGAACTGCCGCTGCGCGTGCGTGTACAGCCTGTCCTGGTATCCGTCGAACGTGCACTCGTAGAACACCGCCTGGTCGCTCTGCACGCGCAGCGCCACCGCCTGGTGGTTCTCGGCGCCCGCAGTGTTCTCCACGCGGACACCCCACATGAAGAACCCGTTCCCGATCGCCTCCATGGTCGCCGGGTTCGTCTTGAAGTTCTTGCTCCCCATGATGATCGTCTTCTCCGCGCCGTCGCCGATGAAGGCCACGTTCGTCAGCGGCCGCGCCACCGACACGTACTCCTTGTACGTCCCGGCCTTGATGTACACCACGTACATCTCCGTGCCCTTGGGCGGGATCTTGGCCAGCGCCTCCGCGATCGTCACCTTGGGCTTGAAGTCCGCCGACTCAGGAGTCAGGACTGGCGGCCTCGAGGAGCTCCTGCCTTCCGACGGCCCACGAGGGGGTCGACCCTCCCTCCTCCTCCTTATTTTCCTCCTCCCCGCCAGAAAGAAGCCTCCTGCCGATGCTCAGGCCCCCGAGCGTATCGGAGAACTGGTCCACCACGGCGAGGATGTCCTCCGTGAGCTCCTGCGACGCGTTGAGCGCTTTCTGCATCTTCTCCGACGCCTCCGTGTTGGTGCTGTTCATGAAACACGTGCCCTGGTACGTGAGCGCCGCGCTGAGCCACGTCTTGAGGTCGTCCACGGCCTTCCTGAAGTTGGTCATCTCGAAGCCGCCCAGCTTGTCGAAGGACGACTTGAGGTCATCGATGGCGTAGTCCAGCAGCTCCTTGCAGTCCTTGAGCGCGCCCGACGTGCGCTGGTCGTTCTTGAGGTCGTTGAGCGTCGCCGACTCGCTCACCGCGTTGGAGATCTTCTCCGACGTCACGGCGAAGATGGCCTTGGCGAGGTCCGACACCGAGCTGGCGTTGCCGGCGGCCTTGGACAGCTCAGCCTCGTAGGTCTGCTGGTAGCCCGTGGGCTTGCAGAAGGCCTTCACCGACTTGACCGACATGGAAAGCTCGCCGTCGCCGCTCTTGCCGCTGGACGAGTTGCCCTAATTGAACGAGACCACGCACACGGCGACCACCAGCACGGTGGACGCGCCTATGATGGCACCTTTGCTCATCTTTCCTGGATCAAAAAAATGTGCCTACGGAGATGACTCGAATCAAATCGATGGGCGGGAGAGCCAAGTTCTTATAGCTTGCGAGTGAGACGAGTGGATGGAGATAGGAAGACGCCGGGGCTCACGGCCAGTCGCCCGACAAGAATAGGCACAGCATTCAACATACCAAAATAGGCCGATGGTCAACTGTCTTCGGGGCTGTGGGCCTCTGTTGTTGGGCCTTATCAGACCATTGTGAATTGACATGCACGGATCGTTACTACTTTTCATTTTTTGTTAGAAAAAAAAAACAGAGAAAAAACGCAAAAAAGCATATGTCTGTCCCCTTCGGTGCCGCCTCATGAGGACTCGGTGACTCGGTCCTCGTGCCTCCATATGTCGGGTCCCCTTCTCTTGCCGCTCCCGCTTGCTCCATGCTCCAGCTTTCGTCTTCGTGTGTTTGGACTCCAGAGAGCCTCGACTCGTTCATAATCTTCACTGCTCTGCACTCTCCGCCCTGCCTCCTCACCAAGAAGCAGCAGCAGCCAATTCAGAGTTTCAGACATGGCCGCCGTCTCACGGTGCCTCGTATCCTCGGTTGCCGTCCTGCTGCTCGTCGTGCTCGCAGAAGCACAGGCGCCACCGCCTGACGACGCTGGCTGCAACGGCATCCTCCTAACCTACACGCTTGAGGCCCGCGAAAGGATCAGGCCCTTCGTCCCCGCGGCGGAGGCGGGCTCCCAGCCCTACTCGTTCCGCGCCAACGCCACCGTCCTCAACTCAGGCTCTCGCACGCTCAGGTCGTGGGCGCTGCTCGTCACCTTCGCGCACGGCGAGGTCCTTGTCGAAGTTGACGGCGCCGTGCTCACGTCAGGGGAGGACCTTCCCTATAACACGTCGGCCGGCAAAGGGACAACGTCCTTCTCCGGGTACCCGCAGACGGACCTCCTCACCCCGATCGCCACGGCCGGCGACCTGTCCAGGATACAGGCCACGGTCAGGCTGCGCGGCACGCTGTTCGCCGGGCCCGAGCCGTACGTGCCGCTCCCCTCCGCGCTCTCCGTGCTCGCAGACGCGGCGGCGTACACGTGCCCGCCGCTGGCCACGAACGCGTCGTTCCTCTCAACGTGCTGCGTTCTCAACCCGGAAGCCATCGGCGACATGGACGACCCAGGAATCAGAACAAGAAGAACGGGGGACGTGGTCATCTCTTACGACGTGCTCCAGTCGCACGACAACACATACCTGGCGCAGGTGACCCTCGACAACAACGCGCCGCTCGCCCGCATCGACGGCTGGCAGCTGTCGTGGGAGTGGCAGCGCCAAGAGTTCGTCAGCTCCATGAGAGGCGCCTACCCGATGGAGGTTAATACGGCCGGCTGCCTCTACGGGCCGCAGGGCCAGCACTACCAGGATTTCGACTTCTCCAAGGTGCTCACCTGCGACAGCAGGCCCGTGATCATTGACCTGCCGCCGTCACGGTACGACGACGCGGACATCGGTCGTATCAACCACTGCTGCAGGAACGGCACCATCCTGCCCAAGTCCATGGACGTGGCGCAGTCCATGTCGGCTTTCCAGATGGAGGTGTACAAGATGCCGCCAGACCTGGACCGGGCCGATCTCTATCCTCCGGCCAACTTCAGGATCGCCGGCGAGTCGCCGCTGAACCCGGAGTACACGTGCGGGCAGCCAGTGCCGGTGACCCCATCGGAGTTTCCGGACCCGAGCGGGCTCGCTTCGACCACGCTCGCCATCGCGACGTGGCAGGTGGTGTGCAACATCACCACCACCAACAACAGCAGCACGACAAAGCCTAAGCCGCCGCCCGGGTGCTGCGTGTCCTTCTCCGCGTTCTACAACGAATCGGTGATCCCCTGCAACACGTGCGCGTGCGGATGCCCGGCGAGGCGGACGACGTCCTGCAACACGACGGCGCCGCCGATGCTACTGCCGCCGTACGCGCTGCTGATGCCGTTCGAGAGGCGGGCCAAGGAGGCGCTCAAATGGGCTGACGATAAGCGCTTCGACGTGCCCAACCCGATGCCCTGCGGCGATTTCTGCGGCATCAGCATCAACTGGCACCTCGCCACGGACTTCAACGGCGGCTGGAGCGCGCGGATGACGCTCTTCAACTGGGACGACGGCGCGGATCTGCAGGACTGGTTCGCCGCGGTGGTCATGGATAAGGCGTACGAGGGCTTCGAACAGGCATACTCCTTCAACGCCACGGCCGTCGGGAACAACACCATCTTCATGAAGGGCAGGGAAGGGTTCGATTTCCTGCTCAGGGAGAGCAACGTCAGCGGCGTCGACTATCCGGTGCCTGGGAAGCTGCAGTCAGTGCTGTCGTTCACGAAGAAGATGACCCCTGACATCGAAGCGCTTGCCGGCGACGGCTTCCCGTCCAGTGTCCTGTTCAACGGCCACGAGTGCGCCATGCCGCAGAGCATTCCGAGTCGAGCGATGAGGACAAGGGCACAGCATGGTCTCATCCGTACGATGTTGTTGTGTTTGGTGGTTTCGCCTCTCCTCTTGCTACTATAATTTTACTACCTGATTTGCACCATTATACGTAAGTCTTACAGAAATCAAAATCAGATGGTAAATTTTTTTTATAGCAAAACAATTCATGTTCATTCCAAAGGCATTCTATTCAAGATTGGGTTTTATTATTTTAATTTTTTGAAGGTATGTCAAGATGTTTAAAGTGCAAGCATCCTGGATGTAATCAGTGATACTATCTGTCCTGAAATCGGAATGTTTGCAAGTAGAGGATGCGATGGTAGTCCAACTGAAAAAATACTTCAAACTCAAACCCGATGATAGTAATTGGAGTAATAAGCACTCAAGATCATACGGCAATAGTATGATCATCTGGTCGATCTATTCTGACAAACTTATATGGGAGGTACCGAGAAGCCTACTGGATGGGCTTGATCATGAATCTTTCCCTGACACTAATGCAAGAAATGAGAAATCATAAATAATTCAAAGATCCATCTCTCCTGAGAACTTCACCGTCTCTCAGCAAGACCTGCGCAAGCATCTCATGAAGCTGCAAGGACCAGCAGATCGAACCTTGAAATTTCAGAGAATGGCACCGGTTCAGTTGGACGCGCAAGTTGGCCTGCGCGGGGGAAGCTGCTGATGAGGAGTCCTCTGCAACCAAAAAATAAAATCACTTTTCTTCGTCACAATCAGATGAGATACTGAATGATAGAATACGTGCAGCGCAGTTGAGATTAAAACCACGGTTTCTACTGACCTTAAGCTTTGGCTTCAAGGATGCCATAGGAGCCTGTGCACTGCCGTTGTTTGCAGCTTGCTGAAGCAAAGCATGACAGAGCAAAAAAGAAAATAGCTTTTAGGGCCTATTTGTTTGGAATGGAGCTTTTGACCTTTTAGTTTATTTCTCAAAATTTTGCTTTCAGCGTTTTAAAATCGAGCTTTTCATGATACCATTTGTTTCAGCTACTGATTTTTCAGTTTTCGTCTAAAGAAAGACAGCTGAAAAAGGTAAAACAAAGAAGACCTTAATCTGTGCCTAGCAGCATATGAATAGGAGACATGCCAAGCAGAGAATTGCATACCTTGCCAAGGACCCAGTCTGCAGAATCGAAATAGACGCGCTTATGATCCTGCAGTAGGAACCAACCACACGAAGCATTGCGAAAACAATCAGAATTTACTGCACTGAAATTACAAGCTATTTTCATTTGTTTTTGAAAGATTCATATTTTTTTTTGTTTAGATTTAGAAATCAGTAACTAGATTTTCCAAGGTAAAACCATCATATATGCAGAGGTTTTGTGTGTCATATCATAAAAAGTTAAATTAGGATCATCCCAATATACGTTATGTAGTATAAACCAATCTTCTCTGAATTTTGTAAGTCCTCCATACTTCTTCTCAACGTAAGACTGCACCTCAGAAAATAAAAGGTTAAAGTCCCAACTCGGTATGTGCTGTATTTATTAATGTATGCTAGCTGCAAGCGTCAGATAAAAACACAAATTTGGCATACTGTTACTCCCTTCATCATTGAATATAATCATAACTTGATAACAGTGTTCAAGAAGCTAGATTGCATTTCCACTACCCTGAATGAAAGTAAAGAAGATTCTCGAAATTCCATAATTCCAGTACCACCTAATTCAAGATGAAATCCGAGGATGAAATTAGCGAACAGGATCCCTAGCTAGTATAACCGTTTTCTTTTAAATTTCGTTGTTCGCGTTACTTTAAAGCATTTACAGACTTGTACTACTAATTTAACTGCTATGATCAATAGTTCTCGCCATGAAGAACCTCAGAGACAAAGCATCAAAAGATAAAGAAAAACATAGGATGAATGTTGTTGCCTATCAGAAGGAAAGATGGAACAACCGTGAAACAACTGCTCGAAGAAGTGCATAATTCAGAGAAATCAGGGCAAGGTGAGTACCTCTTCTCCCACAGGGGCTGCCGATGTTTTGGTGTCGCAGGCTGCCATCTCTTGCGTTCCTCTTCCTACTGGACAGCAAAGAGCAGTTACAATTCGAATCACAGTAGCAGAACAAAATCGTGTGAAGTATGAGAAAAATTTAGGTAAGTGATGGAGAACCTTGGCACTGTTTGGAAAGGTGGAAGATCTAGGCGACAGAGAGACAAAGCAGATGCGAGTTGTGATTTGGGAAGACAAGCTGCGAGTCCAGACTTATAGAGGGGAGACGCTTCTGTGAATGTTTTGAGCCGTTTGACTCACAAGGTAACGCTGATATATCTGAATAATATTTGGCGACCCTTTTTCATGGTTGTAAAGGAGTAGGAGCTCGAATTGATTGTACATACTGCTACTATATAATTATATATATAAGTACTCCCTCCGTCTCTAATTATTTATTATCATAGAGTTCACAAATTTTTTTTTTACTTGTCATTCTCGCTTCTCAATACACATTTCTTTATTCCCAATACATCTTTATCTTTATTTATCTTCTTCTCTATCTCTCTTCTTCTCGTTTTTAACGCATTTCGCTTTTTTTCACTATCTTTACTCTCGTGTCCACACCTACTAAAATGAAAACGAAGGGAGTACTAAAGAATAACTGTTTGTATCTGGCTACTATAGCTCATTAGATGAAACCTTTCAGGTGAATGTACCATATTTATGAGTAGTTATTTACTCACTTCCAATTGTGGCCTGCTAGTGTCAGTCTGCTCTTCGATTTTTAAGCATGCTTTGGAAAGATGTTGAATCAAGATATGAAATATGTTGCTGTTCCCAGCTAGGAGTAGTGCTCAACGCCAAGCAACTGCAAGACGCGTATGGGATTGGAATATCATCATCAGAATTCAGAGGTGGTTTGGTTGGCGTATGGATAGCCAAATTTCCGAAAACATATGCTGAATCCAAATGGAATTCGTCGTTACTTGAATCCGAGGCACCCAGCAGCACTTTAGCCTTGCAAGTTTGTCGGCATGGCTATGGAATGCCCATGGAACAAGCAACTTCACGTTTAGTTTTGGTTATGGCCGTTCAACCTGACACTTTTTTAAAAAAATATATATATTTTGACAAGCAGATGTTTAGTCAAAAAGGAATGAAGTTTTTGGTCATTTTATCGTCAATGCATTGGACCCCGCCTGTGAAGTTAATGTAAATTTAGTTTAAACAAAAATAATGCGTTGGACGGCAAGGAGATTCTGCTGATGGACAGTGCTCGTCGGCTTTGTCTCTTGTTCTGTTTCAGTTTGAGAAAATTCCTTCTATGACCTCAAAAATTTCACCAATTCCTTCTATGACCTTTTTTTTTAAATGAACTTCCCTTTGAGAATCATATTTTGGTTTTTATTCTTTCAATTCAGACCCTTAACCGTGTTATATGAGAGTTAAAATTCCTATTTTACCTCTGTTTTAATTTTCTAAATAATATTCTTCTAATGACTTGTAATTTTTTGCAGATCTATATAATTTGTTGACCTTGTTATGATGTGCAAAAAAATTACAAGTAATTAGAAGAATATTATTTAGAAAATTAAAACAAGGGTAAAATCAAAATTTTAACCCTCATATAAGACCGCCGAATTGACAGAAAGTCTATAGAAGGAATGAAAACCGAAATTTGGTCTAAAAAAAAGTTCATTTAAAAAAGGTTCATAGAAAGAACTAGTGAAATTTTTGAGGCCATAAAGGAATTTTCTCTTTCAGTTCTGTCTGCTCTTTAAAATTTACCTGCTCGTCGCGGTCCAAAATGGACCGCAATGTCGTAATGGGCCGCAAATGATACCACCGACTAGCCGTTAGGGCCCAGTTAAATCAACTCAAACCGTCGCCCAGCCCCCATCCGCCTCACCAACTTGCGGAGACGATCTTGCCCCGGACTCGTATCCAGGAGCCCCGACACGCTTGAGCAAATTGCAACAAACTGAGTTTCTAAAAAAAAATGCAACAAACCGGACAGCCTTGTTGTAAATCCACAATGCATGATGAGAAAAACAGTTTCATAGTATCGATGAACGAAAAAAATGCCTCACCCTGGAAAAAAATGGGAAGGGAACATTTTTTTATAAAAGAAATCACACGCCTTCTGGCGCATCTGGATTGCTCGTTCGTATTAGTCTACACATATGGCATTGCTTCTCTTATTTGTAACACCTGATCTATCTATCTCGCTACAAAATTCTTGGCAAAATTTTCACAACAATTTTTGGAATGAAAAAAGAAAATAAATGCGATGGCGCTAAGCAATTTAACTCTCCATCTTACTAACAATGATCTGGCTGAAAACTTGTTCAGTGTTCAGCCCGCCCCAAATCTTCAAGCAACCCGAACATCTGAGTTTGAGTTGCTAGCTTCTGTCTCTGCATCGTTCTCGAAAGCCAAATCATATATTTCACTGTATGTGTTGACAAAATGAACATCGAGTCCCTCCTTCACGTGAGGAGCAAGCTCATCAAAATCCCTTTTGTTTGCTGATGGAAATATGATTGTCTTGATGGCACTTCTCCTTGCAGCAATGGTCTTCTCTTTGACCTGTTACACAGGCAAAACATGATGCATCAGAGTGAATGCATCTTAAGATATCATTCTCATAAAAACAATATAAGGTGGCATCTGCAAGCTATCAAAAGAAATGGTGCATTTGGAGCAGTATAAGAAATAAATCCAGTTGACTTATCGTGAATGTGTGAGATCTAATAACCAAGGAACGATTGCATACAATAACAGTGGAAGATGTAAAGCCAAGCTTGTGTAGGGAATACAAAGAAAATTTACCCCGCCAATGGGAAGGATCCTGCCAGTTAACGTTACTTCACCAGTCATTGCAAGGTCCTTCTTGACAGGCTTTCCCATGGCTAAGGACAGCATCGATGTAATCATGGTACATCCAGCACTGGGGCCATCCTTAGGGGTGGCCCCTGCAGGAACGTGCAAGTGCAGCTTTGAGTTGGCGAAAAATTTATTATCCGGTTCTTTCTCCAGTAAGATAGCTCTGCCAACGGTTTGTGCAATCTGAGCACTCTCTTTCATGACATCGCCAAGCTGTCCCGTTAGCATAAGTGCACCTTTCCCTTCCCCTTCCTCTACTTTGGTTGTTTCAATGTACAAAGTTGAACCACCCATAGCAGTCCAAGCTAACCCCATGACCACTCCAATAGGAGTCTGCTCATATATGCGCTCAGCCTGGAACACAGGTTTCCCAACAAAATCATCGAGATTTGACGAATCAACTACTACTTTCTCAATTGCGACGTCTGCTGCCTCTTCTTTTGCTCCATATGTGTCCTTGTTTACCTACAGAACACAGCAACCAATAGGTTACTTAACAATATGATAAATTATCGT
The DNA here is from genome assembly GCA_001602315.1 of Zoysia pacifica. NCBI lineage: Eukaryota > Viridiplantae > Streptophyta > Magnoliopsida > Poales > Poaceae > Zoysia > Zoysia pacifica. The sequence goes on from BCLH01000426.1 coordinate 147,902, forward strand.
TCACTCAATGAGCTAATAATGACATCCAAGGTTTTGAGAAGCCAATATAATGGCCATGGCATAAGACTGACGTAATATGTTACAAATTTATGGCAACCATAGAAAAATTGAAATCTATTTACTCAGCTGCCAGCCAAATCAACTCCCGTAGGCTGCCTGGTGTGTCAGTCAGGACAGATCCAGTGATCCACATTTTTGAAACATTCTCAAAAGATTGTATCAACAAGATATAAATAAGCAATGAAGATTGCACTTACCTCAGAGATACCACCTTCTTTCTTTACTTCATTCGCTTCCTCAGAGACGGGTTCAGTAGTACTGTTGGCCAAGGAAACATCTTCTACAGCCGGATCCTTTAAAGTCTCATCTTCCATGTTGGCACTATCATCACTAGTAGGTTTCTCACTTGCTGCTGTGAGAGCTTTCTGAACTGGCTCGTTTGATACCCCTTGGCGAACAAGCTGTAGAGCTATCTGCAAGGGGTAAAATGGTAGTGAAGTATTTGAAAGAACAGAATTCTGACAATATTTAAGGTTGAAGGATATGTATGTTTTTCTCTTATTCATTTTCGGCACTTTAGTATATTGTTTTTATTTTTCCCCATTGTAGTCCTTTCTTTAAAGAGCAGTTTACTATTCCACTTCTTTTAATCTAAGTTAAAAGTTAAAACAACAAATTATCATGCAGTTGTCTTGCACCTTGCGGTAAATTTTCTCTATCTGCTTTTGAAGGTTCCGCACTCCTGCTTCTCGGCAGTAATTTTCTATAAGAGAAAGGAGGGCAGCATCTGTAACTTCAACCTGAGATGTACATAGTCAACAGTTAAATCCAAATTGCAGTAAAATAAAATTACAAGGAAGAAGAAGCAAGTTGATAAGGTTGTCAGACTGTGGGACTATATTACATATAACTTGATAAGTCAGGTGGTACAGGTATAGATATCATAGAAACATAAAATTTGTAACCATTTTCTTTCATTAGTTTGTTATGATGGAAAGGAACGAAAAGATTTAAGATTTTATAATCCTTTCCCATGCATGTAATATATCTGATTAGAAGTTTGTTCATGATACCTGTTCTGGTTTAATGCCACAAGCCTCTCTAGTATTCTTCTCTAAATAGTCCCGAGCGATATGCATCTTCTCATCAGTTATATAACCAGCTATTGCAATGTTCTCCATCCTATCCAGTAATGGATTTGGTATATTCTCAATAACATTTGCTGTGCAAACAAACAGTACCTGATTTTACATAAACAAAGTATGAAAGAATGATTCACAATAATCAAGGTAAATTGTATAATCATTACCCAAAAAAAAAACCCATCAGAAACAGAAAATAGCACAAGACCAGCTGCACCCAAAAGCTGAAGCTAATGGGAGTGGTGGGCAATTCACTTAAAAAAAAACCATGGCAACAAACATTGAAGTCAAACACATACACAGAGTTAAAGAAGCAACACTCTTAAGGGAGCTGACCTTGGATAGGTCAATAGGAACATCAAGGTAGTGATCTAGAAAATTAACATTCTGCTCAGGATCGAGAAGTTCCAACAATGCACTAGCTGGATCACCAGAATGCCCTCTCCCAAGCTGCCAGTCAGAAAATAGAACCAGTTAAGATTCAAATACACATGAATGTCACTTGAACAATAAAATGATTGATGAGGGTAGTGTATTTGGTGTCTGAGTTCACCACAGGCCATTAAGCAAGTAAATTCAGGTCACCAATAGCATCCCAAATGAGTGAAGACCCACCAGACCAATAATAAGTTGTTGGCCTACCTTGTCGATCTCATCTATTAATACTAGAGGATTCGCTGTCCCAACTGATTTAAGACATTGCACTATCTTCCCTGGCATTGCACCAACATATGTGCGCCGATGGCCCTAAATTGTTCAAATGTTATTTACCACCGTGCTTGTAGGACATGATGCAACAGCATATGTACAAAATATTTGATGAATGTTATTGTTCAGTACCTTAATTTCTGCTACATCAGCCAAACCTCCAACAGAAAATCTGTAGAACTTGCGGTTCAGTGCACGTGCAATTGAGCGGCCAATACTGGTTTTACCAACTCCTGGCGGTCCAGAAAGACATATGATCTTACCTGTTGTGCACAATGATGAACAAAAGTCATTTGTGGAATACCTATGAGAGTGAAGTGAGGAACCAACTAATAAGCAATCAAATTTAGCAGGCATTGTGAACTATGCTGAGAGAAATAGAGTTGCAGATACTTGATGTTGCTTTATCATGCGTATAGAACAACAGTTAACTTTCCTGGTCACTACAAGATCAACCCTCGATAAATTAGGAAATGATGAGGATGAATCAAACCTTGTGATGTCCCTCTCAACTTCCCAACTGCTATAAATTCCAATATCCTCTCTTTAACATCACTCAAACCATAGTGGTCTTCATCAAGGATTTGTTGAGCATGATGCACATCAAAGTTTTCATCACTGCAGTAAAAACATAGAAATCATATAAGGCACACATATGACAGATTTGTTTCAGAGAAACGCAAACAAAAATATGCAAACCTATAATTTCCCCATGGCAATACTGTCAACCAGTCCAAATAATTGCGAGTTACATTGAACTCACTAGAACTGGCTTCTAACAGCTGAAGTTTGGTAAGCTCTTCTTCAATGACTTGTAAAACATGAGGAGGGCACTTGTCCTTCTTTGATTCAATCCGTTCCCTAAATTTTGCTGCAAGAATGAGTTCAGATCCAATTATGTGCAATTATATGAGTGATCATATTCAAAGCTATTACAGTTATGGTTGAAGAACAAACCAGACAATGCTGTTTTGTCATCAGTCTCTAAACCGAGCTCCTTCTTGATCGCCTTAAGTTGCTCATTCAATAAATAACGTCGCTGATCTCCACTAATTTTTTCTTCAATTGCTTTTGCTATGGATTGCTGAAACAGAAGTATACTAAAGATCAAGACAAAACAACAGATAAGATTGGGTGGAGGATGAAAGTGTGAATACCTGCAACTTACTAATCTCCATCTCCTTTTTTACTAACTCAAGAGTTAACTTCAAACGCTTATATACCTGTTCAGAAACATAAAATATGTATTGAAGTAGAACAAAATTCCAGTGACAAACTGACAAATCAGTTATTTTAAATTTAACGTTTACATAAATTTAGAATAAACAGAGGAGAGTCTTACATCTAATTCCTCAAGCACCTCCTGGCATAGAAACTTGTTGGCACCAGAGATTGCAGCACCAAAGTCTGCTAACCTTGGGTAGTTAAAATCACCCATGTGCTGAGCATTAGCAAGGAGTCAAGACACTATATCAATAAAAAGCCACACACACACACACACGTGTTGGCTGTAAGATCAGAAACTTCCAGAGTGCTAGTTACATCACCACTGGTTGTAGATTATTTTGTTGTTTTTTTACTTCCTGACATTTACTGGTAGGTATAGGCAACAAATTTATACTCAACCTGGTACTGAATATCAATCAGTGCTACATATGATAAATTGGTTATCGAAGAGTTATAGTATGCTCACTCTGCCATGGAAGGATGAAGAGTATGCCACAATAAAAAAAACAAAACAGTAATCGCATCGCAAGTATGAAAGGAAGTTACAGAAGCCAGACCTGTGTGTATGTCTGTACGTGATCCTTCCAAAGAGAACTTGTCCTTAGAACCTCCCTTAAAGTTGATATAACTTCAAATGATGTAGCTTTTATAACATCATCCTCCTTGTTGTAAGGGTTTTCCTGGAACAGGCAAGTTATTGCAAATCATATTCAAAAGAAAACATAGCTATTTTACATTGGGTTCATAGCAAAAACATGTCAATTTCTTTTTACCATAAATGCAATTATGCCACTAAAAATAAACAGCATATGGGAATTAGATGTCTCAAGTAGCAGGTATAGAATTAGTGAATGGAGTTACCTTTAGATGGTCAACTTTAACTGTGAGTGGATCCTCTTCAACCTGCAATTTTTGGTATCTTGGTGAAAAGAAACCAAATGAAATCCCTACACATTCAATGGCACACTCTGAAGTATCTCACCATCTCAGTTATCCGTATGCGTCGATGACCAAGTAGCACAACCTGATCCCCTTGAATGCTAGTAATCTACAGAAACAGTAAAACTTATTACAGAGCATGTCTTTGCGAGATTTGGAAAACATGACCCATTGTAAGATTATTTCCGAAACAGTCAAATTACCTGAGCAAGCGTTCCAACTTCGTGAAGGCGCTTGAGCAGCTCCTTCCCTTTGAGATCATCAATGCTTTTCTCTGAATCTGAACTGGTCACAATATTAGGGTCAGTACCTTCTTCATCCTTCAGAAGAAATGCACCAGCATATGGGGCTGATCTTCTGCGGTTTTCTATCAGGGTTTGCAATAGCTTTTGGTCCTGAAGGAATTTCAGAGAAGCAGGAAGACACATCATATTTTGAGGGGGAGGGGTTGATAAAATTATACATCAGGGAAGATGTGAAACTGACCGCAGATGAAACAATATACCTTTACATATATTGGCATGTAAAATCCAGGAAAGAGTGGCCGATGAGGAAGAGGCAATGCCACGACCTATTTAAACAAGTGACCATGATAAATTGAGAGAAGGTTAGAACTAGAGGAATTAACTAAATATAAGCACGCATCAATTGTTCACTTAACAAAATTCTGTGCTACCACTTAAATCGATATCAATTTAAGATGAATACGACAAAAGCCTCTAAGAGAGATAAAGATCTAAGATGGGCAAGCGGCACAGCATAACCCTTTTTTTTCTGAGAGAACTAGGCCATTCTATGCTTTCAGAATGCCCCTACAAAGCCCATTGCATATAGAATAAATTAGTCCAAAATGAACATTGTTTCCTCTGTTACTGAATGTAAATTCATTTTAGCTATCCGAATTTGATTAATCTTTTCAGTCACATTGACCCGTAAGCAGCAAGAGCTCTCTATGGTTGCATCCATAATAGGCTCTCTAAAGAGTGAAAGGCTCTACTGAAGCAAATGAACCCTCTACTGAAAAATGCAAGGAACAAGACCTAAGCCTATTCAATTTAGGCGAAACGAGCTCTGGTACTCCTGGTGCCTTTAGGAAATTCCTATCACACGAATTAAACCTAGAGTACAAAGTTTTTTCATTTCTCAATGTAAGATAATAAGATATGGATAGACCCCATAAATTTGCAGCTGAGCTGTTCCATAGTTCATACCAAAATACAGTCGGCTACTGCGTATCCCACACACAATCATGCGAACAACTACAATGTGAAAATTCTGGTGAAGGAGAGATGAGTGCACACCGTTAAGAAGTCCTCGGGGCGGGGGGTGGTGGGCACAATGGCGGAGGACGCCTTGCCGTCCGCCTCCCCCTCCGTGACTGCAGCATCCTCGGCCTTTGCCTCCACCGCCGCAGCCTCGGAGTCACTCCCAGATGAGTTGGAGCAGAAGCGAGCTCTCCTCCCCAGCAGCATCGACCGGCCACCGCCGCTGCCTCTCAGCGCCCCCAAAACCCTGAGCAGCGGAGACCTCAGCATCTCCGCCGCCGCCCCGGCTGGCGCGGCGGTGAACCGTGCCGGTAAGACGGCGGCGGCGCGAAGCATGGTGGAAATGGACGATTATGCGTAGTGATTCTTAGGGTTTCGAAGATAATTGGGCTTTGCCGTTTGGTTTGGGGTGGAAGAAAGGGTGAGGCCACCACGAAACCCTTCTAAAACCCTTTTTTTTATTATTGTTCTTTGCAGAATGGAGTAAGCTAGAACACTCTAAAAGCACGAGATTTCGTTGTCCTAGTACAGTTTATGAAATGCTAGCACGGTAAATTCATAAAAAGAGACTTAAATAGTTTATATAAGAAAATTAAAATATTTTCATTTAATCTTTTTAGAAATTTTGTAGAATAGCTTACTAGAAAGTTTAAAGTAACATATACTGGACAACGTAGGGATTAGGGAAAACTCCAAATATTTTTCACATAAGTAATTTATATGAAATAATCGCTAAATAAATAAAAAATTAGTAGTCGCATCTTCGTCTAATCATCTGGGCTACTAACAAAATGAAGCTTGGTTTTTTTTTTTTTTTTTGTCTCCTGGGCTGGCAGCCTCGTTGATTCACACAGTATGGCCGAGTGGCCCTTTTTCTTTCCGGATTGCTAAATGTAAAGCCTAGTTAGGCCTACAAGGCCCATACCCCTTCGGTTGGCCCTGTTTGCTCCTTTCCAAAGGCCGAAGCCGAACACCATGACCAGGGTCCGGGGAGAGGGAGGCAGGGGGCTAGGCGCCGGCGTTACCTCGCCGGCCGTATTGGTTGTTCCGCCTCTGGTACCGCCCCATACCTCGTCGGCGCCATCATCCTCGCGGCGGCTTGACATGAAGCTTGTCAGCAATGAAGTGCTTATTTTCTCCTGTTAAAAATTACATTAAAAAAAGAAGTGCTTAATTTATTTGCTTAAGCCTCTACAGTTTTTGTTCTACTCTTGATTCTTGCTCTAGGGAGATTTCCATCCCTAGAATGATCTATCTACAGTTTCCCTTTCTTGTCTATTAACAGCGGACGGGCATTTTGGAGATTACTCCATCGGATTTTAAATTATTGACACCGTTAACTTTTAACGTCAACTTTGACTATTCGTCTTATTTAAAAAATTTATTCGAATGTGTAAAATTATTAGTTGTGATTTAAATTCTATCAATAATAAAGCAAATAATGATAAAATTTTACATATTTGAACAAATTTTTTGAATAAAACAAATAGTCAAAGTTCATATAAAAAGTCAACGGTGTCGATATTTTAAAACCGAAGGGAGCATTATCATATCTGTTCCGAATCTCACTTTGCCATATGCTGTTGAGGGTGATAAATTAGCTTAATAGGTCACGTTTAGTGGTCAAAGCCTGTACAAGATTAGTTTCTCACATCAGGCAGAATCATGTCAAAATTGTTAAAGGAAGAGCTAGCAGAAAAAGTATTTGGCAAATATTTTACTTTGTCCAGTACCTACATGTGATGCCTTGTAGAATACTAACAATGACCTTTATTACCTCATCGTCTTGTTTGTTTATTATTAGGCTACATGGAAGTAGATGCTTGTGCTAATCGTGTTCATACACGCTTATTTGGTCGCATCAAGACGGTTGTTTTTTTCTTGGAGGAATGGATAAGATGGTTGCTTGTTTCTATATCCATCTATTGACACCACATGCATGGAGGGTACTCGATGAAGTTACACTTGTTAAAGTTATTACGCTCTTCTGACAGTATGCATCTGGGCAGCTTTTGATCGCTACCAGTGGTATAGTAATTCATCTGTTACGGTCTCTCTGTGTACTACTGTTGGGTAACAATAAAGCACTGAGAAGGCTAATTAGCTAGATGATCCAAATATAGTTGCAAACTGTCTGGATGGTGTCTGACAAATATAATTTCTTGCATAGTATCTTAAGCTTCATCATGTGTGCATTCTAGATACACCAGATCTAAATGCAATCTATAGCACCAACTCTCACCAACGTTTCCACCTAGGGCAAAGACAAAAACTTCACTACTGTCAGTTGTCAAGTACCATCGCCAATATTCATTATCTTGTATTAAGCATATACCTTGTTTTCTCTGTTTTAAATGGTTGTCATTGGTTCATTCACAAAGGAACTAACTAACGTCAACAAAAGCAAATACTACTAGAAAAGTGCATGGTGCTCAATCATCTGAATTGCTGATCACATCAATGTTCAGGTCAATGACCATACAATAATGTTCGGCGTCAAGGAAAGAAAAAAGTTAACATGCCGACTAGAAACAATCCTTATAACTGCTACTTTGAATAATCTTCATGTCTTTGAAAGATACGGTCGACCTAATACTATATATGAATGAGTGATTTATTTACCGTTTTTCAGTAGAAATAAAAAAGATGTGGCAGGTCGCTTTCAAGGAATCGATTCAAGCACGCATTTTTAGACCTTTGCGCGCGGTGCCGCACATGAATTCTGTTCATAGAGAATTGAGAAGGTCATTGCGTCGGTCTGAAGCATCGCGTCTCTATCCTGTAATCTTTGAAGACTCGTGCAGGCCACAAGCCTTCGCGTTGCTCACACACGCAACGCCCATTCATGTCATTTTCACAAATACGTATATATTTCAACTTGGCGAGTGGAGATTCCTATCATCAGAACCCAGCTTCATTAGCTACCATGCCATACCTCATAATTCAAATGCCATTTTGCCTTATCTTTAATTCCACTATACAGCGGATCGAGAATATGATATACATCGACCCCTACCACCGAGATAATACCTTCGTATACAGTATGAGCTTTAGCTGTCGACGCGCCCCATTTATCACCGAAAGTTACTACATCAAGTACTGCTGTAGATCAACGCGCGGAATATTTATATATCTGCACTTCAATCGATCTTTTAATTGAAAAGTTCATCCACGAACGAACGGTTGCCCCGAATTCTGACGATCACTATGGTTGGCCCATCCTTTTGCTAGCTATTTGAATTGTTTTCTTTCTCGTCCATCCATCATACTACTGTGCAGAGGAAGTCAAGAAGCTGAAATGGGCATCATGCACAGTTTTTACGCCTCCATCTGAACGTACGTTCACAAAGACAGCAAGAAATAATTGCCTCTTTTGGTGCCTTCCCACGATTTCCAAAGGTCAAGAAGACAATGATCCACTTGCCGCTTCGGTGGCTCTTACCGACGACTTAGAGTGACAAGCAAAACGAGAGGACCTGGTAATGCAAAGGCCGGTAGAGAAAGCAACTGAACAGATAGGTAGATGCTGGAAATTCAGAAAAGCTCAAACGCAGAATCGATTCGTCGCATTTTTGAGTCGATTTGTAGGCTCCCTATTGGCTAGACCAATTGCTGCGAGGAAAAGGTAATTGATCTGATATGATTTCCTGTTGCGACATGTGAAATGGGATAGTTGTGCATGGTTACTGCCTTACTGGTTAGTCATCACTCATAAGGGTAGTGGTTTGCCGGTTGCCTTCAGTGGCCCTGTATTAATGACTGTTGCCTGAAACCGAAACCTTAATTCTGCAACTTGTTTTTTTAATGACAGAAATGGCTAGAATGATCAGAATTTAAATAAGAATTTAAAGTGTTTTGGACTTTGTGTACTGCTCCAGGAATAGCACAGAGGTTTTGAAACCAGATTTTCACTTTGAATTCAGAATCCATGACGAGACTAAACTCCAAACACCTGATCAGTGTGGAGGATGGAGGTACTACGTAGACTAGGTGATTACCACATAGCAGTCCTTTCAGGTGGCAGGAGTGTCATCATTCAGCTGCAAGTTCGTAAAGTTGCAGATCGAGGTGCATATGTTCCCTGAAGAAAAGAGGGAGGGAAAAAAATCTTCTCTAAATCAAGTCAACCATCCATGCAGTGTTGAAGTCTGCATAACTGTATGTGGGGGGAAAACGATAGATCTATCTCGTGAACACTAACTTGTACAGTCGAGACACATATTGGTGTCACCCTTTTCCTTGCATTTTGTAGGGCTGTGCTTTGGCACTTTTTTGGATCCTTTACATGTCTTGTCGCTGACATGCAATAGGGAGAGATTCCTGTGTCGTCACATATAATCTCTTTAATTAGCTGTTTTATGCTTGGCACAACCTGAACAGAATATGCAAATCGCTACATATTCACTGCCTTTTTTCCTCATTCATTAGAAAGAACAATTGGACAGACATTTTGAGCATATGCAGGTGATCACATATTACAGCATTGCATGTGCTCACGCAAATCATATTACTACCATATAATTGTACACTTTGCACAAAAAAAACCAAAATTAAAAGTGATCCTAGATCGAGCTAGACACATTTTCTTGTATGCAATCGTTGTAGATGCATGCACAGTACGGAGCATTATATAAACAAAGTGTACCAGCAAGCCTAGCTAGCTAAGGTACAGGTCGTAGATCTGTCCGGCCACGATGAAATGACGACACTATGAACCCATAAGGTGAAGACCTGGGGGGCTCCCCTCCTCGCATCATTGTTCCTTCACTCTTTAGGAACCCATGCATGGTCATGCCATTCTTTTCTTTTGCAGCGCCCAATACACAGTAGGAGTATGATTTTAGGGGCACTGACAATGTGGTCTATTTTCTATGAGGTCCCCATCTCAAATTAAACTTGGCTTTTTAGATATCATTTGATTCAGCTTCTACCATTTCAACTTGTCGAATAGAAATAGCAGTTGAAAAATTGAAATAAACAAGGCCTTATTGCCTTAATTATTGAACATATGAATCGAAGAAGTTGTCCAATATACACATACGCAACCGGAGGCTAAAAAAAATCACAAATGATTCATAGATAATCCATCTCACAGTGCTTTAATTGTATAAGCCGTGTTTGGTTGGAAGTCCTAAGGCATCACCATGAACCACAGGCGTTCAAAATCACACGTCTGACGAAGCCACTTGACTTAGGTGTGTTTCTCAAGGTAAAGAACCAGAAAAGACTCCTAGAAGTAAACCCAAACCACCATGCTCATTGTCTCTTAATTATTTTACGGTTGTTTAATGTATGCACTTCCAGCTTTGTTATGGTGAAATAGAGCTATTCGCTGATCGATATGATCATATGGTATCAAGTCATTAAATATGTACACCAATGGTTGTGTCGATCACAGCTCTGTGAATTGTCCAATATGCAGACAGATCCTATTAGAGAGGCTAAAAAAAAAAAAGAATTGTCCAATATGCGCATACACAACACGAGAGTGTCAAAGAAAAGCCATTGGAGGTTCATATAGATCTGCATCTCGTGATGTAGTTATATTTTTACAAATTTGAACCCTAACAGAGTTTGCTCAATATGCAAACCCGCCATAGCGAGTGGCGCTACAAAATTAAATTCTACTAATCAATTGCTATAACAACCGATGTTTCCTATTATATATGGAGCATATATAATGGAAGCCTTATTACATGTCTCATTTTTTCTTATGTGATCGAGGTCATAGTGAATGTGAACATCCCACATGCATGCAAGATTCTTGTTAGAATTATTCCTCTATGCCAAAACGGCATGAAACGAGCCACCATAGATCGACCTAATTAATTAGTTTTTACTTTGCAGAAGGGAGAATTGCGTGAAACTCTCACAGCTGAGGACATGTGTACGCGTGGTTAGAATAAGACATGTACTAGCTGCAGTACTCTACTCCTATATTATCATGCAGAGATCCTTGCTGGCCTGGTCAGCGTCCAGTAATACTCCTATGAAGGAGGTTAGTGTGGTCAATTTGATGAGGTTTTTTTTTTATATTTTTACATGTATCTGAATGCATCGCTATCATCGTCACGAAAATTAACTTGAGATTCAGATAGGCCAGCTAGCGTGCATTGGATAGAGTTAAAAGCTGATGAAACAACACTAGAAACTATAAGTAATTTTCTGAGAGAGAGAGAGAGAGAGAGAGAGAGAGAGAGAGAGAGAGAGAGAGTGTGGCTATTAGGGACGACAGAGTCTGAATATATAAGCAAGAGAAATAGGTTAGCTAGCTTGTTCGATTGGATCTTCTTGTTGCCGATTGATTCTTTGGCCTGCATGCTTTGCTTTGGCGCATACGTATTCAATCTCTCAGAAACAAGACGCATTTGCATCTACTAGGACGGACAGCCGTAGCGTCGATGACCACAAACGTTATTGGTTGTCGAAATCGTACATCGAACAAAATTATCTCGTCTTATACTTGGCCATTCGTTCGCATCGAACCTATGACTCGCGCGCTTCATGATCTATCTTTTTTGGAGTAATTATTTATTTCACTGAATAATATCGGCTTCGATCGGAATAATTGTTGCATTTACCTTGGCAAAAATATATAGTCCTATTTAAGGAGCAGAGCAGATGGAAGAAAACGACTACTGGAATGGAGGGAGGGAGGCAGAAGAGGAAGAGCCCAACACAAATACTCAACCACAATTAATTTTCCTATATATATATATATATATATATATATATATATATATATATATATATATATAGAGGTTCAAGCAAACAAAAAAAGGAAAAAAAGTCAGAGCGGCAGAAGAGCCCTTGCTCCATTCTCCACATCTTGTTCACCGTCGGCATCGTGGACCCCATGCATCCCATGCTCACTGCCACTTGGACCCCAGTTACCCCCGCCCGCTGCACTTGGACCCCACCTGCTCACGGAAACGGCTCGCCAGCTATCTATATAAACCGCCTCGCGCACCCCAAAGCCAGTCACGGCGGCCTAGTTCTCCCAAGCACTCCTGATCAGTACTTCTACGACCAGAACTACTGATCAGTAGCTATGGTGGTGGCCATGGAGGATGCGGAGCCCCGCACCATGGAGACGGAGCTGCCCGAGAAGGAGGAGGAGGCGCTGGTGCAGAAGATCACCGCCCTGGCCACTGCCATCGCGGAGCTGCCGTCGCTGAGCCCGTCGCCGGAGGTGAACGCGCTCTTCACCGAGCTGGTGACCGCCTGCATCCCTCCCAGCACCGTGGACGTGGAGCAGCTCGGCCCGGAGGCGCAGGACATGCGCGCCCGCCTGATCCGCCAGTGCTCCGAGGCCGAGGGCCTGCTGGAGGCGCACTACTCCGACCTCCTCGCCGACTTCAACAACCCGCTCGACCACCTCAAGCTCTTCCCCTACTTCAACAACTACATCCTGCTCAGCCAGCTCGAGTACGGTCTCCTGGCGCGCCACGTCCCGGGCCCGCCGCCGGCGCGCGTCGCCTTCGTGGGATCCGGCCCGCTCCCGCTCAGCTCCCTCGTCCTCGCCGCGCGCCACCTGCCCGCCGCGTCCTTCGACAACTACGACATCTGCGGCGAGGCCAACGACCGCGCCAGGCGCCTGGTGCGCGCCGACGAGGACCTCGCCGCGCGCATCGCGTTCCGCACCTCCGACGTGGCCGACGTCACGCGGGACATGGCATCCTACGACGTCGTGTTCCTCGCCGCGCTGGTGGGCATGGCCGCCGAGGAGAAGGCGCGCGTCGTGGAGCACCTCGGCCGGCACATGGCCCCCGGCGCCGCGCTCGTGGTGCGGAGCGCGCACGGCGCGCGCGGGTTCCTGTACCCGATCGTGGACCCGGAGGAGATCCGGCGCGGCGGGTTCGAGGTGCTGGCCGTGCACCACCCGGAGGGAGAGGTGATCAACTCCGTCATCATCGCGCGCAAGCCCGACGTCGCTGTCCCCGCCGCCGTGGAGGCCGCCAACGTTAACGGGCACGCTCATCACGCGCACGGCGGAGCGGTGCTGACCCGGCCGTGCCTGTGCTGCGAGATGGAGGCCAGGGCGCACCAGAAGATGGAGGAGATGCCCGTGGAGAAGCTGCCGTCGTAATCGAGCATCCCGTCTTGCTTGTGTAGGGACCCCTCTCTCTCACCGATGGAGGGAATTTTAACGAGGAGCAGTATTGTCTTCATAGTAATTATTATTACCATCACTAAAATCATCAAATTAATCTACCTGCATGGCATGCTAGCTGCATGGTAATAATTTAAATGACCGTATGCATGCCGGTTGCCGGCGCTAGCTATTGAATTTTCTGGTGTATTGTTACCACAATTATTATTAATTTATCATTGCGTCTGTGTGAGTGAATTTATCCAAAGCTACAGAGATGAGCAGCTGTAGCCTGTAGTGTATGGTGTCGAGTGATAACTCAAGTATGTAATTCCTGGAGGAAAAAAAACAGTATCATTCCTGAATTTTCGCACGGAAGAAAAAAGTGTCATTTCTTTCTTCTTTTTTTTTGTGGAATATATAGTAGGATATGTATCTTTGCATTGAAAGGAAAAAAAGGGTCCTTCAAATTTATATTCGCCCCACTCTGCGCATGATTGGACTGACTTATGAAGTGTAGCTATAGGGAAAGCCACAGATGATTGGGCTGCTGCTGGAAATGTGTGCCGCTCGTTATAAAGAGAGGAGTATTGAAGAGGAGGATCTATTTCCATGCTGCCTCTCGAACTCCAGATGCTCGAAACATTCCTCTTAATTCTGATCACAAGCCATTTCTCCCAACTTAGTAGTACCACACATCAAAGGGGAAAAACTTCCATTGGAGACAATAGTCAAAGACACTATCGAAGGTCTGAAAAAAAAAAGAAAAGATGTGAGGTCTCAGTTTCAGATTACTACATGTTTGCCAAACGCACTCACCACATGCAAATTTAAGTAGCAAAGATCCTAGTGAATAATCAAGCCAAGGTACTGTAGTAAATTAGTTGTGTTTTGATTGTTTTCTTCGTGCACTGCAAAATGGATAGTATTGGCTACTGACACAGTAACTGCACACTTGACAACCTGACCATCCTCAAGGACCTCAACATTAACTGCATGTGCTGAAAATTAATTTGGTTGGTCTTCTTATTCCACAAAACTGAATATCCGATGTGAGATCTCACTTTTGCTGTTCCATTCTGCACTACAGTAGTATGTTCTTCCAATCTGTGCACAATGTTTTGGCGAGTGATTCGTCCTCAACTCCATGGACTGCTAGACAGGAATCAGATGCATTAGCCAGTTTTCATCTCTTCTGTGCAGGATGATATGCAAAATTTCATACTGAAACGAGCAGTCCTATGGTTTATCTCTAAACTAAGCAAAATCAAACGAGGCACTGCTATAAATGGAACAGGAAGAGATTAAGTTCACAATCAGATGCAAAGATCAAACTGATAAAGTTATCTGGACAGAGCCTCTGTACTTTGTGAGAGAATGAATTCAATACTTAGACGTTTGAACAGGTCATCTCTTTCCTTCTTCTTCTCAACCCATTGTACACTAGTTGAACGAGAATTGGATGCTCAACAACTTCCAGAAACGGGACTTCAATCTAGAAGCAGAGCAGAGGAGATCATCTTCATTCTTCAACGACAGAAAACATAAGGGTATCCATGCCATGTGTAGTCCAGCTAGAAAGATGGCATGCCATTTCGGATCATGATCAATACAAGCACGAAAATCACAGAACTGTTACCTTATTGTTTTCGTGGATTAGCGTAAACGATTGATATAGGACTAAGAACTGGGCTTGTTCCTTGAAACTGATTCCCCAGGGCTGGTCGAAACTGATTCCCGTCTCTGAAACAATGTTGTTCCTTGAGATTCGTTTGTACTAATCGTATTCCACAAAAGTCTGGACAGCCGGTACGCGCAGAAAGACGGATCGAACAGCCTAATCAAGCTGTGTGCGTCCATGGGTTTGAAAACTTAACAAACATGCAACGAAGTTTTCACTGAATTTTCATCAGGAAACAACATATGGTGGAGTTTGGGAACTGCAGCGATAGGATATGGACTGAGGCCGAATGAAACTCTACCCTGTACCCGAGAGAACAGAGCATTTTAGCTCCACGCTTCGAAGGATGCATATGCAACTTGTTTAATTTGAATGGTGAACAGTGCTGTGGAATTGGCGTTCACGTCAGGTGCGTGCCAACCCGACCCAAGCAACTTGTTCGTTGCTAGTACTGTTACGCTACGCGGCAGAATTCATTTTCACGAGCACCCAAAATAAATGCTACTGTTGCTCCTCCGACTCTTTGTTGACGTTCTTCGCCTACTCTAGCACCACGAGTACTAGCTGTGACTGATGAAAAGCAATAACGCATCAACGCGTACTCCCTTCAGGTTCAGATTCAAACATGCAGATCAGCATGCATGCAAATGGTGATTATTTAATATGGATTGCGGATAACATGACGAGGACGATGATCGGTCGGCACACCGGCGTACCCAGCCAGTGGGCTTTAAATAGTAAATATAAATAAATAATTTTAAAATATTGTTATATATATATATATATATATATATATATATATATATGTATGTATGTATGTATGTATCAGATTTAGTAGAGATGGTAATAATTAAATTTTAAATATTAATATAAGTCTATATTAAACTGCTATTTTTTATATAATTATCTAAATCAAGTATATAAATACTTAATAAAAAAATATAATTTTTATTCTGCAGTGATATAATATTTGATGTTTTTTAAATATTTCTATCTCTTTATATGCATTTACAAGTTAAAATTTTTTTAGATTCTCATGTTTTTTAATTTTAATAAACTAAACTAATATTTAATAAATATAGAGTGGTTATTCGGCGATTCCAAACGACTGGCGACACCTAGTTGGTAGGTCGATCGGCGAGCCGCGCGCGAGCAGTTGGTTGATCGATCGGCGAGCGCGTGGCCATAAATGCGCTCACTGGCCTGGGCCTGACGGAGTAGTGGCGTCCACCGCCGCGGCGAGGGAACGAGGCCAGGCCATCGTCCACGGAGCTGCATGTGCTTCCAGTTCCAGACAGCACCGTGGGCATGGCGGAGCGGATCGTCAGCAATTCGACGGGCGCATTTCCGCGGCCTTCCACTGTCACGTACTGCCGTCGACCCTGTACATCCTTCTCACACATTCTCCCAACCAACCCCATTAACTCTTCTGCTCTCACGCACTGAGATCGGCATTTGCATCTTCCTTCTATCGCTCTTGCCTATATAAAGCCGCTCGACCACCCAGTCCGATCTCAGAGCTCCTCCTACTACTGCTTAGCTACTCTAGTCCTAGCTAGTAGCAACTGAGATGGGGAAGCAGCGCGCATGGGCCGTGGGTCTCGCGGCACTGGCCGTGGTGATCGCGCTGGGAGTCACTTCCGATGCGCGCACATTGGAGAAGCAAGGCTTGCTCGGTGGTGGCGGCGGCTTCGGTGGTGGAGGTGGAGGTGGCTTGGGCGGTGGGCTTGGCCACGGTGGAGGTGTTGGTGTCGGGTTTGGAGGCGGTAAAGGAGGTGGCTTTGGGCTCGGAGGAGGTGGTGGCTCCAGGGGAGGTGGCGGTGCTGGTGGAGGTCTTGGCCATGGCGGTGGCGTCGGGGGTGGGTTTGGCGGTGGGAAGGGTGGTGGTTTACGTGGTGGAGGTGGCCTGGGCGGAGGTGGCGGTGCCGGTGGCGGTCTCGGCGGAGGGATCGGCCATGGTGGTGGCCTTGGAGGTGGGTTTGGTGGTGGGAAAGGTGGAGGGTTGGGTGGAGGAGGCGGACTTGGCGGCGGCGGCGGTGCCGGTGGCGGTCTTGGCGAAGGGATCGGCCATGGTGGTGGCCTTGGAGGTGGGTTTGGCGGTGGGAAAGGTGGAGGGTTAGGCGGAGGAGGTGGTCTTGGCGGCGGTGGTGGTGCCGGTGGCGGTCTTGGAGGAGGCGGCACAGGAGGTAGCTTAGGAGGAGGTGCGGGTGGAGGTGGTGGTCTCGGAAGCGGTGCCGGAGGTGGTCTTGGAGGAGGTGCGGGTGGAGGTGGTGGCCTCGGTGGTGGACTAGGCGGTGGCGCGGGAGGCGGTGCCGGTGGTGGTTTTGGAGGAGGTGCTGGTGGAGGTCTTGGAGGTGGTGCAGGAGGAGGTGCTGGAGCTGGTGGTGGTTTTGGCGGCGGCAAAGGTGGAGGCTTCGGAGGTGGAGTGGGTGGTGGAGGCGGAGCAGGCGGAGGCGCTGGTGGCGGAGCGGGCGGAGGCTTCGGTGGTGGTGGTGGCATCGGCGGCGGGTTCTAAGCATGTCGATCGTGAGCTTTATAAAAGAATGTAATATTTATATCGATTGAGTGAGTGATAGGTGTCATGTGTCATATTATATCTATAAGTTTTGTAATATTTATGTCGTCAGTATATGATTTGCTATATATTTTTAGAACTAAATATATTTACATTCGCAATACAATTTTTTTGAGAGGAATTTTCACGTTTACATAGATAAAAAAACTCAAATGACCTTAATTAACGGGGCCTTTCTTGCAACCAAAGGCCGGATTGCACCCGTCGCGCGCACGAGTCCTACTCCAAGCTCAACGACGCGCTGCGCCTCATCTTCAAAGACGAGGCGGACGGACGTGAAGGCCCATCTAATAATGCCGCTAGATCGCCTCGTCAGGACTCATCAGCCCACAAGCCCGTGAAGGCCCATCAAATTCACTTTTTCTATTTCCCCTCTTTTTCTCCAGAATTACAGTAGCATTTGCAAGAAGAAAAGAAAACAACCGCAGATGCGCTTCTGAATCCACATGCCAACTAGGAGTAATATATATGCATGCTGAATCTTAAGTACCACCTGTGACCTTAATTATGCTAGGCTAATAAAGCAAAGCCGCAGAAAGATGCTGCGTGAGAGGCATTATCAGGTCATGTCAGGCACTAAACAATGTCACAGTCAGTAAGCATGATTTACTGTTCATCGTTAAGCACAAAGCTGTACTCCTACAGGAGAGTACTATTTTTCTTGGCTGATCGATCGAGGTGTACTGCCTTTGAGGAAATTTAGATTGTACTTTCTGGAGGTAAATTACTAGTGATTGTGACAGCATCTGAATTTCCACGGCAGGCAAATCAAAGATGGATTAACATTCCGACCTGCCCATGACGCTGGAGCTCCATGACAATGATGCAGAGGCATGGGGTCATGATGATGGTCATCAGATCTCTCAAATTAAGCAGGTATCATCCGTGATTAAATATGTGTTCGTCCTCCTCGCAGCCCGAAACTATGTCTGGCCATGGTTGGGCAAAGAGTCTGGAAACTGAACAAAGAATTGTATTGCTCTCATCTCATCGCCTGATTGCGGATCTGCTTGACAATCCAGATAGACGCTCTGAATTATTGTAAATTCAGAGTAAAACCTACAGTAGCTCGTATGGTTAATTTCCATGTCTCCGTGCTAATAGCAATGCTTTAACAGTAAGATACTCCAGTGATGATCTAGGGAGAATAGCTAAAGAAAGAACGAGAGAAAGAAAATAAGAGAAAGATGCTTGCCTCTTTTGCCAAAGCGTTGAGCATCTGCGTTTGTGGAGTTCCCCAAGTGGCCAAGCATCGTCTCGCCCATCATCCTATGCTTTTGTGGTGAAGGTGCTCTTTCAGAATCACACGTCCTCCTGCAAGAGCAACGCGAAAAGCTCATCTCCTATAATTGATTGAGTTCCTGCGACTTGTGCACTGCTCATAGTCATTGGCAATGTCTGTCACTGGCGTTGCTCAGCTCACTGGCGTGCGGTCTGACCAAAGCGAAGCGAGCGTCAAGTCAGTGATAGGAGTTGCATTCCGACTGACTGAAACCAATAGCCGCTCCCGTTTCTACTGTACGATGCAATGCAACAAACAGTGATCCCAACATGAACATGGCCTGCTTCTCAGCCCCGCTGCCTGGGAGAACTCCAGCCATGCACTACCAGTACATCCTCAGACAAGACCTGCCTGCTTCCAACATGACTTCAACTGGGAGCAACATGGTCTACTGCCTTCAGTGCGTTGCAAAATATCTGTACCAAGTTACAGTGTAGTATTACTCTGCTTTAGTTTAATTTAGGCCTCTTTTTTGCGGTTTTCCAGAAATTATACAGTAGTTTTAGAATAATTACTTAGTTCCTCATTTTATATGAAAAATGGAGTAGGATGGTCGGCTTGCACCTTTTGCTAAGTTAATCGTGCATCCATATGCAGCTGGGTCGAGCAACGAATAGCTGGGAATCACTTTGCTACAAAGACGTAATAATGACCGTCATTAGCAGATAAGCTTGCTCCTAATCAGTTTTGCTTACAAGACAGGCTTGACCTGCCTGGCGTCTAAACTCTAATTGGGCCAGCAGCTAATAAGATGTGTGACTCTTCAAGCCAAAGGTGCACTTAGGACAATCCCTTAATCAAAATGATTTCATTCCCGTGCTTTGGGTCACAAACAAAATCCCAGAAAGAAAACCCCAAACAAATTCTTTTGAGGTTGAATGAGGTCCGATTGGTGGGCCATCTCTCTCCCTAAACTGTCCATCAGTCTCATCATCCAAGAAGATGTTGGTCTTGCAAAAAGGCAGGTCCTCAGCTGAGCTCCTGCGGCCTCTGCTTCCTTTCCCTCTCGTGCTCCCATCGTCCCCTGTCTCTCTCACCACTCTTGTGCTCTGCTGTGCTCCATTTCCCTTCCCTTCTCTAGCCAGGCTCAGGTAAATGAGGCAAAAACTCACAAGATCCTTCCTTTCTCGGCATGTCCCAAAGATTTTGTTTCCATTTCCTTCTCCCTCGCTTCAAAAATTCCTTCTTTCCTTTCTTTTCTGCAGCTGATCGCACGTGGGGGAAGGTGGATGGGAGTTCAGACAATGGCTTCCCTCGGCGGCGGAAGTGGCGGCGGCCCGCTTTCGTGCCAGGGCTCGGTGTACAGCCTCACCTTGACCGAGGTGGAGAGTCAGCTGGGCGAGCCGCTGCGGAGCATGAACCTGGACGACCTCCTGCGCACCGTGCTCCCCACTGTCCCTGAGCCGGCGACCGCGGGCAAGAAGACGGTGGATGAGGTCTGGCGCGACATCCAGAGCGCCGGCAGCGGCCGGCAGCTGTCGACCATGGGCGAGATGACGCTGGAGGACTTCCTCTCTCGCGCCGGCATGGCCGTCGACGGCGGCGCGGGATGCGTCGGCCCGCATTGGCTGCACCAGTACCAGCTGCCGCAGCACCAGTACGCGCCCCTGCCGCCGCCGCTCGGGATGGGCGCTGCTCAGTCGGTGACGGTGCACCGTGACGGGCTCGGCGACGGGGTTGGGGGCTTCCTCTCGCAGTCACAGGTGGGCGGCCGGAAGCGCGGCGCGGACGGCGTGGTGGAGAGGACAGTGGAGCGGCGGCAGAAGCGCATGATCAAGAACCGCGAGTCGGCGGCGAGGTCCCGAGCCAGGAGGCAGGTGGGCATTTTCGATCTTTTAATTGACGGAAATTGTTTCTAACAAGGTTCAGTTCATCCATGGTTGTGGCTGCATGGCAGGCGTACACCAACGAACTGGAGAACAAGATCGCCCTGCTGGAGGCGGAGAACGAGCGTCTTCGGAAGCTCAAGGTAAACTTATTCGTCATGAGTCATGACTGAAACAAACAAAGATTGTTTCGTGGTCCCGTGATGTTTTCAGTTTGTTTTGAGCTTCATTCAGTTCAGATCTTGGTGCACTGAAGCCCGCATAAACTCTGAAAGTGAGTCATTTCTTATCTTAGTCCAAACAAAAGTAGGATGTTTGAACTTGTTTTTTTGGATCCTTTTGGTGGAGATGGTTGAAATTTCAAAAGAGTGACTGATGCTAGCAAGCATGATATCAGCACACACAGTCACCGAAAAGTTCATAGAAAGATGAGCAGAACTGGCTCCAGTTGTGGTCCATTTCACTTTATGCTATAGTATAAAAATGAGATGGTGGATGATCACGCACTCTCCTGTAATATATGCTTGCAATGTACGATTTGTCTAATGCGCTCTTATTGGGCAGGCAATCTTCTTCTAGTCTCAATAGTCTCTCTCTCTCTCTCTCTCTCTCTCTCTCTGGGGCTGTTAGGCTGTAAGAATAAGAATGAGGAATCCTTTTTACTATGTAGGAGTAATGTAAGACTGATGAATCGAATGCATTGGTTTAGGTCGGTCCCTCCACTTACAGTTCCATTTTCAGTCACCAGTCCTGGCCTGATTCGAGTTCACATTTGGCAAAATGAGTAACTCATTTGCTTATTTCCTTTGTTGCAGATGTTGGAGCCACTGGAGCCGCCGCCGCTGGAGCACGAGCGGCGGCCGGTGCCGGAGCCAAAGAAGCAGCTCCGGCGGACTAATTCGGCCAGGTTCTGAGGATCAGCGGCAATAACATGTTGACAGCAAAACTCTCTGTAGGGCGTTAACTTGAATGGCATGGATGGTGATTTTATCAGCGCATGATAGTAATGCTTTAGCTGCTGCTGGGTTTGCTCTGTAGTAGAGTGAATGCTCTATTGGTACTCAGACTGTGGTATGGAGGTCCTTGCTCTTGCCACACAGCAGTATGTGTACTGAAGAATAGAAGAAAGGTACTACTAGCTGGTCTGGCAGTGGCATCAGTATTACTGGGCTTCATTGTTCAAAGAAAAGTATTAATCCTGCAGAAAAGATTGCGTGCAAATGATTCAAAATGGTCAAACATTTTCCTGATAACTGTTCAAACAGTAGCTACGGACTGCCCCTTTAATCTTGTCTTAAAAGACGGAAAACATCCATCTATTTGCGCGAAGATAGTACCAATACAAGTTGTGGAACAGGGCATCCGTTGAAGACAGAGCACATGGGCCGATAAAAGATCAGGGCCTCAATTAAAGTGGCGCACAGAAGCCCAATAGAGTTTTCATCCAGAAGTCCATACGTGGGCCGTTGGGCTGCAAACTCTTTTAGGCCCCGTTTGAAACGAAACTTTTTTTTATTTTTTTATTTTTTTTTATAAAATTGAAGTGATTTTTATGAAATTCATACGTAAAACTTCTGCATTTCAAATGGAGCTTTAGCAAAAAAAAAAAAAAAAAAAATTGACACCGATGATCCGGCGACGTGACATGGAGACCCCCATGGCGGATCGATGGTCGATTCATTCATGACGGCCAGAACCAGCTGCTGCGGCCATGGACGCAAGCCATGAACAGCATCACGTCCGAGTCCTCCGACTCCTGCTCCTCGCCGTCGATGTTTCGTTGTCGTCCCGAGAGGAAACTGCTGCCGGTGGCGTCAGGAGGTGGCAGCGGCAGAGCGGACACGTCGGGACCGCCGGCCGGGCCAACCACCGGTCGAGGCAGCTCCGGTGGAAGAGGTGCCGGCACCTGAGCTCCCTGATCTCCTCGCCCTCATCGATGCCGCTCAGGCAGAACACGCACTCCTCCTCCTCGACCTTTTCGCGGCTGCTGACGAAGGGGCGCCTTCTCCTGAACGGCGCCACTCGGAGGACCTCGCCGATGGCGCGCTTGCTCTCCGCCGGGAGCTGCCGGAACGACGCCGAGCCGCTCGTCGAAAGACATGCGAATTGCGCGCGCGCCAGAGCGCTCAGGTTGCGCGCCGCGATGCGGCAGAGGACCTGCGCCGCAAAGATGACGAGTACGGAGATGGGAGGGAGGAGGATCAGGAGCGCTCTCATGGACGCCATGATTGATAGATCGATCGATACGAGTAGAAGGATCTCTCTCCGGGGAGCGTCTAATACTTGAAGCCGCCTCCATGGTCGCAACCACGTATTTATACGACGAGACTTCTTGTGGCTTCATATGGATCGCTTATTCTAATCGACACGTGATTCGGACAGTACGGAGGAAAATATTTTTTATTCAAAATTAAGTTACTCCTAGATGACTGCGCATTGATATATTCTGAATTAAAAAAACTTATCATATGTCCTACCTCTAAAAAAAGAAAAGAAAAAAAATACACTGCGTACGTGGATATGCTGTTCCCGGCAAGGTCGACATGGGTTACAAATTTAATACTGACGAAATTCATTATCCTGTCAAGTATAATATATCACTTCACCATTTATTTATTTATTTATGCAAGGCTATACATTATGTTGTTGGAGCTTTCATTGTCATCAACTTGTTCGTCACCTTGTGCTCATAAAGTTAATGAATTAAGCAATCAATGACCATGCCTAAAGCTGGGCATTTGGGTCATGTCAAATGGGCCGCATTGAGGCTCGGTCAATTTGGCACGCCTCAAGCACGACAAGGTCCGATCCGATTCGTGCCTGAGCCGGCATGGGCCCGTACAGCGGATCGTGCTAGAGCTGAAGGTCCAGGACGGCGAGCGGTACGACACGGCCCGTTTATAATTTTATATTAAATAGAATTACGTTTCTGTTAAAATCACAACACCCGACGAGCTCTAGTGGTTAGTCTCCTCCCTCCTAAACATTTGTCGCGGGTTCGACCTCTCCAGAACGCACATTTTGCATCATTTTCTAACATTCCAGCAGATTTGGGCCAATTTTTTCTTGGGTCGGCCGTGCCGTTAGGTGGGCCTTACCATGTCGGGCGGAGCCGCCCGTTTGCCCAGGTATCCATGCCTAGCGGATCTAAGACTGGCCCCAAGTGAATGTATATGTATGCAGCGCTACGTCTCCCTATTTTTGTTCACAGAAATATTTGAATAGTTTATCCTTTTTCCCGGCCATGCAAATAAAGCTTGTCATGTACTACTATGTCATACACGTGCCCTGTATGTTGGAGAGAGAACGGAAAATTCTAGCCATACAGGACAACATTTTTACAGTAGTAGATTCGTTCCATATTGAATCTGAATTCGACTGCCCAAACCTAGAAATATCTGGAGATATTTTCAGGAGAAAGACATATATATCTGTCGGGATCATGTACCTCGGGTACCTAACAGATCGCTTCAACGAAAGAAAGTCGAGGGTCGGATGACGCGGGCTCCGATCCCTCCACAACGATCTACGACGGCTATCGTATGGCCGCGCAAGGGCGCGAAGACCTCGGACCCTGAGGATAACACCCGGGAGCGACCCCCAGAAGGCAGGTACCGCGTTATGGTACATTTACTCCGGGGATCAGCTGCTATCCGTTCCGACGAGACAGGACGAGGTTCACCACGGCGACACTCCAGCAGAAAGCTGCGACGACTGCCAGACACGATGGGTCAGCGCTGTAGCTAGCACAGTGGCGCCTGACAGGTATCACGGTACCCGCCGACATGCCCGACGTGACGGGTCATGAACGCGCCTGGACGGAACGAAGTGACGTCGACAACGACGGGTGGGTCCACCTGTCGGCGAGACGGCAGGATTTCGTAGGACCCATTGCATGTAACCTCAGGGCTCCCCCTATATAAAGGGAAGCCCGGGGAGCGATAAACAAAGAGGTGGGACAACACACAAAACAGACCCCGATTTTCCCACACCCAGGGTCCTCCCGCGAAGAGAGACCCCCGTCTTGTAACATTATCCTCGAGATAATCCGCTCCCTGGACGTAGGGTATTACACCATCCGGGTGGCCCGAACCAGGTTAAAAATCCCCCTGAGTCCATCTTAGATTAGGCCATATCGAATCCGAAGGCACACCTTCCCTCACGACCGTATATTTACTGTGTCGGTGGTCAGAACGCCGACAGTTGACGCGCCAGGAAGGGGGGCTAGGCATCTCCTTTGGTGTGCTTTCGTTTTTTCGATGGCCCTATACTTCATGGTAGGGGACGTTTCGATCTCTCGTCTCCGCTTCGAAGACGCCACGGTCACTGCCTCTAGAGACGGTCGATCGTGGCAAGCCCCCGCCTTCGTCTCTGGGCAGACCTTCCGTTTCGGGAGCCTGGACTTCGTCGCGGACGAAGGCGGCAATCTCTACCTCCAGGCTCCGCGTGGAAGGCGCCCTCGCTGGTGGCCCCGGAGCCATCCTATTTTGGGGCACGACC
>BCLH01000427.1:0-38890 GCA_001602315.1 Zoysia pacifica
TTATATAATGGTAGTTTTGTGATTTCATTCTATAATTTCTGTAGCATTGCAGTAAAATGATACACTAAATATGTAGTTTGGTGATACAAGTTCTACAATCTGTAATATTTTGTCATTGTTTTGGCAGATTATATGTATTTCGATGAAACTTAATATGCATGTAGTTGTCTTGCTTCCATTTTCATCTGTTGTATTTTTTGCACTATAGTTTTTTTGCCAAACGATACGTGGGTTTCCACTTATAACTGCATTCTAGATTCAGATTGATACTTTCACAATAAGTGCTTCACATTTTTTTCTTTATTTTTTCATTGCTTGCATCATATTAATACTTATTCTTTTACTGGAAAAATATTTTAGCCTAAAGAAACAAGACTTTATGCTATTTCTATTTAATGTTTACAGCTCAAGATAATTGAAATACTTCTGAAAGGATGCAACAATGCAGAGAATTTTGTACAGAAGGTAAGAAATTAAACTAGCAATATTGAGTGAAAGTTAGTTCGATCAGACATAATTGTTTCTGAACTGTGGCGCTTCTTCCATTCAGTGCAGAAGGTTGATAATCCAGAACGCACCAGTCATACTAGAGCAAATCAAGAAGTACCTCAAGAAGGGAGATTTCTGCAACTCCATCCATGTCTGTGGAGGTAAAACTCCTCATGCTGGATCACAAGTCCTTAGGAGCCTCTCCACTGCCTGAACTCCCAGATCTGTTGCGTCTGCCCATGCAGTCCTCACAGCAGAATATCAGTAGTATACATTTGCTATGATGGTTGATGGTGTACATGTGAGGAGTTCTCTAGTTCGTGAATATTCTGGGGCAATGTAAACACTGAAAATTATTGTATATGTACATGTCGAGACAAATCCACGGTAAAGATCAAAATACAAGTAGTTGCTGTACGATTGTTTTGGGAATACAAGATTGTAGATTGAAATGTATCTCTGTATATTCATGCGAGTACTCCTATATTATTTGACGTATAGTAAGCAGCAGTGACTCAAATTTAGTAGTACTACCGATGCTGCCGAATGCTGATTGGACTTTCTTGGTACAATGCGAGCGGTATGATTGTCCTTTGGTGTGAACTGTGAACTATCCACGGATTGAAAGCCCAATTGTTTCAGCTCGTTGAATGTTGGCTCCGTAGCCTCTAATTTTGTATTGGGAAGCGACAGCGATAATATGCTGTGAAACAAAATTTTGTGATCTACAATGACAAATAATTTTGAGTTGAGCGAGTCTGTAGTGTCTAATGACGCTCGAATTTCATTCTAGTTTGGATATTGGAAAAGATTATATTTTGTTTTCCCACACAGAGGTTCCATATTCGTCTGATGAGTCGAACACGGGCGCATCCAATCAACACGAACCTTCCCATCAATAATTGTCCCTGTTGGAGTGTTGGGTTGCTGAAATTGAACAGGTGCACGAATACAATATAAGCTTCCAGCAGTCGTGTTCAAGGCCACCAATCATGTTGCTTCACAATTAGTGCTACCTGTCTTTCAATCGATTCGTTTTTGTTGCTGCTATCGTCCTCTGATAGCTGAAGGTTTCCATGTGATAGGCAGCGACGCTCCACCCATGCGCCGTCGTGATAAGAACGAAGATATGTAGCTATAGGAGTGTTATCAGGACAGCTGACCATACGTGGCTGCAAAAGTTAGTCATGTCATGTATACGTGGCTAGGAAAATAAGGGTGAAATGTTCTTAAAACATGTAGCCCTCCATTCTAAAATATAAATATTTCTAGGTTTGATCAAAGTTAACTTTTTTTTAACTTGATTATTAAAAATAGAGAATTGAATAATATTTTATCATATACAAATTATACTATTAGATTCATTAAATAAATATTTATAATATGTAACTTTTTATACTAGAAATTGTTTAATATTCTATTTATTGTCAGCAAAATTTAAATAATTTAATTTTGATTAAACTTATAAATGCTTATATATTAGAACATAGGAAGTACTTATCACATTGAAGTTGGTAAATTAGCTGTTACTCCCTCCAGTTTTAAATTATTGACACCGTTAACTTTCAACATCAACTTTGACCATTCGTTTTATTCAAAAAATTTATTCTCAACTGTAAAATTAGTAGCCATGATTTAAATTTCATCAATGATACAGCAAATAATAATAAAATTTATATGTTTGAATAAATTTTTGAATAAGACGACTGATCAAAGTTGATATAAAAAGTCAATGCTATCAATATTTTAAAACCGAAGAGAGTACAATGGACTAAAATGAAGCTATGCCCTACTTATTAGAGTTTTCAGATGGTGGAAGGTATCAGGGTACTTGCAAACAGTGTGTGTCAAAAATTGATAGGTGGCAGGTTTAGTGCTCCCCAAGATCAGTGCAGCAGCTGGTAGGTTTTGCAATTGTCATAGATTACTAAGAAGTAATCCTCCTGCTAATTCCCCCATCCATGTTTAATTGTAGCTAGGTACTTTTAGTTCCCCGTCTATAGTCAACAAAATTAAACTAAGTAATGAGTCATTTTAAATGGAAACTTCTTTTATTAATTAATCTTCTTTCCCTCAACTTATATATTTTTCTTATTATAGGTACCGTCTAAAAGGGGATTAGTACTACTTATGATACTTCGTAGATGATTGATATTAGTCTTTTCGTTCACAAAAATAACTCATTTTAACATTCAAAATTTGTTTATCAATATATATTATTTTTATTTTTTAATATATTTTCTCTCTTTTCAATAAATCCCTATCTCTTTTTTTCCTCATTTTTTCCGTATCATTCTTTTTTATTTTTATTTAATTTCCGTGAGTTAAACGACTGAACGGAGGGAGTACTGTTTACGAAAGCAACAGCTACACGGGAAAAATTGAACCGACTACCGATATGTATATTAATTGGACTTGTTTAGAGCGCAAGGTACGTTTCGTCAGAAAACTGATGACGGCCGGCATGGCTTGCGACCGAATCCCCGGGGGACCTAACACCAATAATGCCTTTTTCTATGCGTTGCGTCCCCGTCAGACCTGACTGGCGACGTGACATGGACGAGAGAAACGCCACGAATTATTTGCGTAAACTAATGGCAAAATACAATGTGCTTGTTTCATTTGAATCTTTTTTTTTTAACCTTTGTTCCATTTTAATCTGGCAACTAATTGCAAAGTACTTCTCTCTGTGCGCTGCTTTATTAAGACTTGCTTTTGCGAGTAATATAGAAGTGAATGATTCAAGCCAATTATTCCCTCTTCTCTGGATTAATATGCGTGCCACACTCAAGCTTCCGCAGTTGGTGCCTGTGGTGTTCACTTGGCGTAAGCATGAATCCACGACATGGTAACAGGTGTTTTTGCCGGACGCGGCTTCCCCTCTCCCGTGGCATTCTCCATATGTACTTACTGATTTGACTTTCTCTTATATCATGTTCGATCCACTTAAAAATAAGATTAATAAGACGTTTTTGTTTTTGCCTGCCACGAACATACTCTCTCAGATTTTTAAAATATTGACATCATTAATTTTTAACATCAATTTTAAGTATACGTTTATTAAAAAAATTATTCAAATATGTAAATTTTTATTATTATTTGATTTATAATTAGTAAAATTTAAATCACGGTTAATAATTTTACATATTGAAACAAATTTTTTAAATAAAATGAATGCTCAAAGTTAATATTAAAAGTTTAAAACCAGAGGAGTAAGTTGCTTGCGCTCTCTATAACACAATGGTTTCATTTTTTCCGGTATGTTAGATTTTTTTTTCTTGCGATGGATGTTCCGGTATGTTAGAATTACGAAACATAGCCTAATTACATCCACCACAATCCAAGATACTCCGCAAATAACGGGTTTGCAAGGATCCTATCTCTCAAGCCAAGATTTGATTCACCAATCACCAGCAGCAATTAGTTAAGAGATCTCCCCACCACAATCCAAGGCACTCTACAAACCTATGGAAATAGTTTCTGATATGGAAAAGGTTTCAGATACGGAATTGATAGAGATTAAGTTTAGAATAAAGTCTAATTTACTCTCCTCAACAACAGTCAAAATCTAAATAACTTTTTAAATAATTTTTTTGACCAATTTACCTCACAAAATGTGATTTTGATTTAATTTACCCCTTAATGCAATTTATAGTTTTTCTTTGTATACAATGATAATCTTAAGATGAATTTTTAACGGATGATACATCATATCATAATACATGTTAGAAAAATAATTTATAAATTTATTATCATTATTTTTATAGGAAAAGTATTAATAATAAAGTAATCCTTAATTCCTTATTCTTTGATTGTAATTTTGATTCTATGCTATTAAATTCTTGTGGGTTGTCCTTATAAAAAAGGTATACATATTTCGAACAAGGCAGTCTTGTCCATGTCATCACCATCATAGAAAAGCATCGACTTATTTTTGTTGTAACGAGAAAAAAACTCGTATTATTATATAACCGGAAGATAAATCTCTTCTATCGCCACGAGCACTTATCAGACATACGATACGTCTGCGCCTCGAAAAGCTCGGTAGTTCCAACGAACTTGTGCGCCGCCACTCTCCTCGCCGAAGATGCCGTCGGACGATTCACCGGCAACCTCCTCCCAGAGCTACACGAAGATTCTCCAGGGCCGGTACGAGCTCGGCCGCGTCCTCGGCCGGGGCGGCTCCTCCAAGGTCTACCGCGCGCGCGACGTCCCCACGGGCGCCTACGTCGCCGTGAAGGCCGTCCGGAAGCCGCGCCACACATGCTCGCCCGAGGACGCCGCGGCGGCGCGCCGGTCCGTGGAGCGGGAGCTCCTCGCGCTCCGGCGCGTCCAGGGCCACCCACACGTCGTACGCCTCCTTGACGTCCTGGCCTCCCGCTCCACCGTCTACCTCGTCCTCGACCTCGCCCGCGGGGGCACCGTCCTTTCCGCGATCAAAGGCGGCGGCCCCGCAGACGAGCCAGGGGCTCGGCGGCTCTTCGGGCAGCTCGTGTCGGCGCTCGCGTACGCGCACGCGCGCGGCGTGTTCCACCGGGACGTCAAGCCGGACAACCTCCTCCTCGACGAGCACGGCGACCTCAAGCTCACGGACTTCGGGCTCTGCACCTTCGCCGACGGCCTCGGTCCCGACGGCCTCTCGGCGACGGCTTGCGGGACCCCAGCCTACGTCGCTCCGGAGATCCTCCTCAAGAAGCGCTACGACCCACGCATGGCCGACGTGTGGTCGTGCGGCGTCGTGCTGTTCGTGCTCACGGCAGGCTACCTGCCGTTCAACGACGGCAACCTCATGGCCATGTACCGGAAGATTTGTGCCGGGAAGTTCCGGTTCCCCAGGTGGTTCTCGCCGGAGCGCCGGTGCCTCGTCGGGCGGATGCTGGATCCCGATCCCGATACACGCATCAAGATTGGTGAAATCTTGGAACACAGTTGGTTGCAGAACAATGGCGTGTCATTTGGTAGGATTCCTGTTCGTTCTTCGTCTCAACCTAGCCCGGAGGTGATCAAATGGGAGGCAGAATTGGAGCAAGCAGGAGAACTCAATGCATTTGACATCCTTACGTTCGCCTCCGGTTGCGATCTGACCGGGTTGATCGGACCATTGCCTGATCGAGTTCGACTACTGGTACCTGGTGTAGATGTAAGGTTTGTGTTGGACAAGATCACGGAGCTAGGGACAGAAGATGGTTTCTTGGCAAGAAGAAAGGATGAAGAAGGGTATGGAGGTGTTCTGCTGGAGGCAATTGATGGCAAGTTTGTTGCTCAGGTTAGAGTCCATCGGCTGCATGATAAAATCATGGTGGTTGATGCAGAAAGAGCTAGTGTTGATGAGGTACCTAATTTTTGGAATGGACTTCGATCATGTCTAAAAGTTCCCTGAATTCATAGACTTGCTGAATGGAGCGTGGGGTGTTTTAGATGAAAGCAGCATAATAATCTAAATTCATTGAACCTGGACATGTATAGCTTTTCGTACAAAAAGTCAAAATACATGACCGAACATCTCATCAAAGAAAAAAAGACATAATCAATACGACAAGTCACTTATCTTTATTCCAGCACAGCCGTGTCGGTTTCTTGCATTGATTCAGGTTTTATTGCATTTAAGCCAAATCATGTACTTCTTCCATTTTTTTTGAGTTGTATCTGACCGTTTGTTTTATTAAACAAGCTTTTAGACACACACACACACACACACACACACACTTTATTATGATTATTTATCACTGATATTTAAGCATGGTCAATATTTTTGTATTTTTGAACTAGACAGCTGACAAATGATGCCATTAAAAATCAATAGTGCCTGATGAAAAATAATGGAGGTAGTGTTAATTTATATTTTGTTGACAATAATAATAGCTGAAGACTTATATTTCTGAGATAAGAGAAACTACTGATTGATATCCTTTATCTAACTAATGTGGTTTCTTTTGAGTTTCTATATTTCTTATACTGTAATTTACTTTTCGAATGTAAAAGAAAATTATAATGTTCTAAAAAAATGAATCATAATTATTAAAACTCAACTGTAGGGGCACGGTGCTATGTGGAGCTTTAGAAATTACAGCTTCGACAATAGAATTTTAGCCCAATCCAGGGCAACTTATTTGTCAGCCCCTTCTAAAAATAGGTCCAAGCTCCACCACTGTTCAAGTTGAATAATTTTTAGAGGAATAGAAAAGTCATCACTAAACGATCAATAGTTATTCCGCCTAATCATTCATGGGGAATTGTTACTCCGACCCATTGGGCCGGTTCAGTGCTTGAATGCTCGGGCCGGCCTGCTATGCAGTTATCTCGGAGCTTATGGCTCCCAGGTTGCCGTGCACTATGGTGGATCTTTGCCGTGGGTGGCCCTACGCTTAAAAATAGATGGCACAAATCTAAGGGTCCAAGGAGCCTTTTTAGGACCCGTTTCGAGTGGAGGGAATTTTTCAATTTCTCTATTTTTTCTTGTGAAATTAAACTAATTCTTGTAAAGTTTTTGTGAGATTTTTGTTAGTATTTCTTGTGGCCACAAATAAATTCGCAAGCACGCGGAATATCACTATAGCACTTCATTTAAGAGTATTACTAAGAATATCGAACACAAATAATGTATGTATAATATCTTCTATCTTATTTTCTCTGGGGACAACAAGGACTAGGTAAGCTTGATAAAGAGGGGTTCTCAATATATCTAAGTCTAGTACAAAGTAAGATGAATTCCTAACTCATTATTTTGGGCATCGATTTCCTCCTACACCCACAAGTTACTCTGACTTCCGACACTACTACGTACTCGAACATAAAAAACTACAAAGAACAGACAAGACTGTCACCAACTGTCACCTACCTCTATAGACCATGGAGTATGCAACAAATAAATGTAACCAATATCCTAGATACCACGTCTATAAAGTAAGTTATTACCTTAACAGTTGTGTATATGGGTCTCGATCTTCTATCAGGTCGTAGTAACTCTCGATTTGGTGGAGACACGACACACAATCGATCCGGCCTAAAATCAACATGATTCGAACCCCACAATCACAGCACCACTTCTTCCATGGTTATCAACCATGCAATACATGATTGACCTCACCAAAAAGGCTAATCAAAGCATGCAAATCGAAGAATACAAGCAAAACAAGGAAGAATGCAACATAGATGCAAAATCTAAATTAAACGCATAAAGTTGTGATCACACAAACTGTCTAACAGTGAAACTGTTTGATAACATATTAAATTAAGCAAAACCTAAGTTTAATGATGATGGCTATTGTTTATATAGAGGTTCAAGCTTTCCTTTGCATTTGTAGAGGCTCAAGCTTGAAGATGTGTCAACATGCGCGCCTCTCCTTTGCACTATCCTTAGAGATACTCGTTGGGGTACAAGCATGGAGAAGATGCTAATAAATCCGGCACTTCTCCTTGATACCCCTCAATATCTCCCTATCTTCTAAACTCTAAGAACTAGTGCTAATGCCTTTGGAATAGAGATCTTTGCCTTCTTGTGGTGTTGTGAAGTAGAGGAGATGCCCATTCCTTTTATAGCCGGCCAAAGATGGTTCCTCAAAGGAATATTTGCCGGCATATGTGTGGGAATGACTTGGCGGGCGCGCCAAAACTCCATCGATCAAAACTAAGCGCGAAAATCAGCAGTTGAAGGTTGGCCGACCTGGTAGGTCGCCCAACCTGCTGTTGGACCCATTTGCTGAATTTCCCTAAGGCTGTCTTGGGGGGCCATTGCGGTTCTATGGCCCAAAGCTCATCGCTAAAGCTGCCAGAAAAAGGTCAGCCGACCCCTGAAGTCGAGTGACCTAGGATTGTCTCCATTTCGATGTGGCTTCTTTGGGTGCCCTAAGGCCTGTACCATAGGCTAATGGTCATTTTGAGCTTGTTTACTCCCCTTTATGATCCGAAGAGTCCATGTTGTTGCCCCAAACTTTTTGGAATTGTGTTTCCTTCCTTATTTATTTGTGCTTTCCCTCAATTTTGAGTATAAATCACCTGAATACATAAATTCACCAACACTTATGGAAATAGTTAGTAATAAAGTCATACCACTATGTTGGTTGTCACTTTGATATCCACGATGCAGGAATTTGGCTGTTAAATATGGGTTTTATGGACCGCCAACAATTCCTGTAAAATTCCTACGTTCCAAACTGGGCCTTACATTTGATCTGAATTTGTTAGGTTCATATAGCCTGTTGAAATGGAAGAATCAGATTGGATTGAATCATGCACTAAAAAGATCAAATTTTGATTATAGCCTGTTTTGAGATAAAGGCCGAGTCCATGGATTTTGCCCATTCTAGTGCTGCAAGAGCCACCTGAATCGAGCTTGTGTACCAACTCTAGTAAAAAGTTGAAGAAGTATAACAGTCCACATGCTAAATCTATAAGATCATTTTTGGACAGGCCTGAATACTCTGGCTAGGATCAGATTCGCTAAAAGTTAGGCTGAACTGGGTTTGATATGTCAAATTTGGATCAGACAAGGATAGGGCTTATTAAAAGAAATAAAAGGGGTGAGTTAAGATTTGGATTGGATCTCGGTCCATTGTCAAGTCTAATCGCAATCAGATCCACGGCAATATACTACCTATTGTTGTGTAGATGCATGGGTTATACTAGATGTGACAGACTACCTCACAAAAGAGATGATCCATCGACCACAAGATCTTATCGAATGTCACTCGGTGAAGCGAGAACTTATAGTATAACTCAAGCATGATAAAATATACTATAAACTGTTGCTTAAGTTTATAAAACTAAAATTTTTGAAAGCGCGGAAGCGGCAACCTGAATTAGGGTCTCTTAGAGACTATGAATAGAATGCCATCGAGCTCATACGATGCATCCTCTAGCAGCACACAAACAGCAGCGCGACGAGCAGTGCTCTCAACGAACATAACCACCCTCGACGGTTGCTTCTACCAGTTGGTCCAAGGGAGGGAGAGAGAAACCACCTGCAGAGAGGCAACCTCTGAGCATTCAAATGCTCAGCAAGTCTTACCTGTCAACGTGGCCAACTACAGTCGACTCGAAGGATATGATGAGGCTGATTCACATAGATGGCCATTTGCAAAATCAGCGCTAATATAAGTAAGTCTTTATATTCAAGTTTTAGCGGTAAATTAAGTTACAGAATAAAAATTTAATTTGCGCTATAAAACTATATCAAATATGGTTGCCAAGCAATTGCTATACTAAGCAAACCGCATATTATTATTATTATTATTGTTGTTGTTGTTGTTGTTGTTATTAATAATAATATTATTATTAGTTATGTTATTACTACGATATCACTCAGTGAACAAGCGGTACTCGTTATTGTGAGGGGCAGCGATTATAATCGATTTACACCAGTTGGAAAAACTTGAAGTACACGACACATGCGCGCTTTCCGAAAGCCGCATGTGATCACCTTTCACAACAATACAATAGGGTCGGCCCGAGGCCTATTGCTCCTAAGCACATGGTCCTCCATGCGATCACCACGCCGGGTGCATCTATGGTTAGATCCAAGGCTTTTCTCTTCTCCACGTCGAAAGAGAGGTAGGGAGTCGTCCAACCACTATGGTATTGAACTACATCGGTTTCCTGAGCCTAAAAATTCCAATATATATTCGGTACAATTAAACTTGTTCAACAGGGCCACACTTGAATTGGTCCTTAACGACACAGACGGGGCTACCACCGCGAAGGCCCAGCCTTCTCAAATCCTCTTATACGCTGTCCCCACCCGGTCTTAGGTTAATTAATGTGTGGCAAACCTATAGCTTGCGTGTGACTTTCCATTCACTCGACTTCTATAGCTCACGAGTGATTATTTATTCACTCGACTTCTATAGCTCATGATTGACTATCCCTTCACTCGACTTCTATAGCTCACGAGTGACTATCCCTTCACTCGACTTCTATACCTCGCGAGTGACTTTCTATTCATTCGACTTCTATTGTAAACTAAAATTTAGCCTAGCTCTACATCAAGTTACCCGTACCAACAGCACTCAACATAGGTAATAAGGTACCTAGCATGCAATTCTAGGTTTTCACACAACTCCTAATACCTAATGCACAATACATTACTGATATCATACACAGTGATAAAAATAAAACTTAAAAGGGGTTAATGCACCGAGGCTTGCTTGGGCTTGCTCACAATTAGCTTCCTTTGCCAAAGGAACACCTTTAAGCTCTCCTGGGATGAGTCGGGTCCTATACATAAATGATATGCAAAGTTTTGGATTATGCTATTTTTAATTGCCAAAGACTCGAATTTACAGCGCATGCGATGATAGCTTTCTATTTTCAAAGGACACAAATTTAGTTATAAAACTTATTTAAAATGGTTTTTGAAAATATAAAATATAATTTGAGTTGTGCATAAAATTAGAAAGGTTCTAAAATAATTTTTGAGAAATTTTCAAGATTTATTGAAATCAAATGAATTTATAATGATTTAAAAACCGTTTAAACACAATAAAATGCTTATAAAATTACTTTTGATGAAAATAAATATAAATTTTTTCTAAAACAGAAAGTTTGATTAAATAAACAGAAAATTAAACTTTTTAAGATTTTATCATGCCAAAGAATAATTATAATGCATTATTGAATTATTGTGTGGTCTGAATTATGTAATCTAATTTTATGCATAAAATGAAAATTGGTTAGCTTCAGAATATTATTCTAGTTGAGAGGATCCTAACAAAATTTTGAGCTATAATGTATTTTCTACGGATTTTACAATATTAAAAGCATTTCTGATCAATTAAACAATTATTTCGCAAATAAAAGAGAATTTCCAGCCTAGTGGGCCGAGCTGAACTGGGCCACAGAGGTTTCGGCCCACACAGGTAAACAGGCTGAGGGGGCGCGTGGGCCATTTCATCGCGGCCCAACAGGGGGAGACAAAGGCCACACTGGGGCCTGCGCGGGAGGCCAGGGCGCATGGCCCAGGTGCGTGGCGGAGCAGCGCTGCCACTAGCCGGGGTGGTCGCGGGGTTAGCTAAAATGATCTATGGAACAAGGAGAGCCCGGCAAGGAAGTCGTCGGTCGGTGGTGCTCACTGAAAACCAGCCGGCGGCATGAGGCGGTCGACTGAGATGTTCGGCGGCGTGGTGGTGATGCTACAGTCATTGAAGTACAACTTGGGAGGCTCCTCCAGACTCGGAACGTGTAGAAGGCCAGCGCGGTGGTCGTCGACGTCGAGGAGGGCCTCATCTAGGAGTTCACCGGCGAAGTCCACGGGTTCCGCGGCCGGCGCATCAAAGCTTCAAAAATCCCTGGGCAAATGCTGAGGGGATCGATCGATTAACTTGGTCACAAGATTGAATCGAGTGCGAACTACAAGATTCAAGAAGGAATCGAACTACCTTACTCCGATGGCGGCCGGATTTGTAGGGGAAAGACCGGCGGGTCTGAAAGCTTCGAAATTTGGGAGAAACTTGAAATCCGACGAGCTCAGAGAGGGAGGGGGCGAGCTGGGGTGGGCGAGAGTGTGAGAGAGGACGGGCATGGCTGCTCGCGAGGGTGGAGGGCTAGGGGCGGCTTGGTTTGGGTGCTCGACGGTGATGGCCGAGAGAGGGAGAGCGATGGCCTGCTGGGAGAGTGAAGAGAAAGAGGAAGCTTCGGCCGGGGGAGTTGGACACAGGAGGCTGTTTTGTCCCACGAGAGTCATGCGCGTGGTGCACATGCACGGAGGCTCGGGGGCGCGTGCGGCACCTGGAGGTCGCGGTGCCAGCGTGCGGGCTAGCCAGAGAAATGCGTGGCTGCTCCTGGGTGGAAGAAAGATGTACAGTGAAGCTGACAGGTGGGGTCCGCGGAATTTTTCTTTTTATGATTTTTTCTCGAAGTAACCCGGAATTTCAGCGCAGAGCTCTGTTTTTATCCGAATTGCACACTTCCCGAGCTCTAAAATTTCTCAAATTTGGCGGGTTGGTAGAACTTTTGAAAAGGAACAAATTTTATTTTGGACCCAAGTTCAGATTCAAAAATAATTTTATTTTATTAAATTTGGAAATCAGCAACCTTTAAGAAAAAAAAATCGTTGGGGCCTTTTTAACCTTTAAATAAAATTTTAAAGAGAATTTCTAAATTCAAGACTTTTGTAAAACCTTTCAAATGGAAAATTTATTGAAAAATGTATTTTAAAATTTTTGAACTTGAAGATTTGAAATTTGAATTTGAAATTTGAAATTTGAACTTGCTTGAAAGGTTAAAAATTAATTGAGCTCGGATTCCATGATTTCAAATTTGAACAACGTTGCTTCTTTGTTCAGAAACACGAAGTGTTACACTAGAGCCCACTTGTCAATGACAGGCAGTGACAGATGATACTATCATGGAGCTACTCCATCCATGGATTTGTCCCTCCGTGGGCAAGCCAGCATGCAGGAGAGAGTTTATCCATATCCAAATAATTCATTGACATTGGGCTTTGAATTTCTGAATTATAAAAACTATTGCACTGAATACTATACATGTGTTCAAAACATATGACTGACTAAAAGATGTTCCACGTATTTTTCTTCAAAAAATAGTGCACTAAGCTAGAAAATCAACATGTAAACAACACAACAAGCCCGAATCTTCATTATTAAATCAGTCATCACATTAGTGTCCTTAAATAAATAATATTTTTTTGACATTTTTGCTTCAATAAATAACATAGTTTTTAGTACAGTTAAGTCCTACTCCCTCCGTCCCACAAAAAGTCTATTTCTAGATTTATTTGACTGTACTTTGTTCTTTTCTTTGATTAATAATTTTTGAAACCTAGTAAACTTTATGAATACATAAGTTACATATTATGAAAATATTTTTTATGATGAATTTAAAGATATAAATTTTATGTTATTAAAGTTTATCAAAATTATATAAATTCTTAGTTAAAGAGAAAAAAAACACAATCAACCAAACTCAGAAATATACTTTTTATGAGACAGATGTAGTAATTAATTAGTAAAATTGTCATATATTACCTCTATTCTCTTTTATCTAAGGCCTGTTTGATAGAGCTTTGGCTTCTTAAAAACAACTATGGCTCTAGCTTATCTGGAAAAAGCTTTCGTCAGGGAGATCTGATGAAGCTACATTTTGTGGCTACCTACTTCTACTTTTTTTTTTATGCTGCTTCAACCTAAAACTAAAAATAAGGGAAAATGCTTTCATATAATGTATGCTTCACCAAAATCGGTCGAGAAACCTATAAGTATGCCAAATGGACTTAATTCCGCTAAATTTTCAAGTTGTGCTTGACTATTTTATTTTAAAATATTAAAAGTATCTAATATTTTAGGGTTTACTGGAACCATGCTCTTATACTTTTGCTGGTTTTGAAAACTGCCCTTAAACTTCTCGTACACAGACTCATGTCATTATAATTCTAATGTAATTCGAAATATGTCCATATATACATATAAAGCTTATTTGGATCCAGCTTCTACCGTTCATGTACTTTTATATGGGACAAAATTGCCCCTTATCCTCTCCACAGCGCGCCCCTTATCTCCATCCACGAGCTCGAGCCCGCGCCCGCCAGATCAGCGGTGCTCGATTCCCCGCCGCCGGTCGCAGTCGCAGGGCGTCGTGGTCACCAAGCCTGCGGTGCCTGCCGCGTCGCCGACCCCGGGTCAACTTCTTCCTGAGGTCGGCGACGTGGATCCTCATGCTCGGCCACGCGAAGGTTGGGGACGCCACATCGGCGCGCTCTCGGCCATCGCTCCCGCGGCCTCGCTCTCGTAGTCGTACACGATCAGCAGCTGGTTGCGGGACGACCGGAACGAGTAGGACTCCGCCAGGAGCCAGAACGCGGTGGTCCGGTTGGCCGTGCACACCATGGTGTACTCGTCCTCGGGTATCTTGAGCGATGCCATGATCCGTTTCGTGATGGCCGGGCCGACGCCCGCCGCCGTGGGACCCTGGCTTGCGCCGCATTGCTGCACCTGAGTTTGAAGGCTGGTGGACTTGTACGCGATGTTGAAGAACAGCGGCTGCCACGCGGTGGAGGACGACAAGGCAGCCGCGGCCGACGTGGACGGCAGAGACGAGTTCATCTGCGCGTGCGAGAAGAGGTTGATCCCGGTGTAGTCGAGGCACACGTGGCCGTCGAGGTGGCAGTACTCCTCGTCCCGCACGGCTTCGGCGCGTGCGAGCGCGCCGTACTGCTGGAACACGGCGGCGAACTCGGCGTACGCGTCCGGCAGCGCGGGCAGCGACTCGTGGTTGGTGAACTGCACGCCCGCGAGCAGGCCCGACGCGGCGGCCCTGATGAAGTCCCGCCGCGATGCCCTCGC
Organism: Zoysia pacifica; assembly: GCA_001602315.1. NCBI lineage: Eukaryota > Viridiplantae > Streptophyta > Magnoliopsida > Poales > Poaceae > Zoysia > Zoysia pacifica. The sequence goes on from BCLH01000427.1 coordinate 14,784, forward strand.
CGTGGTCGTCGCGGTGACGGTCGGTGTTGGCCCTGTTGAGAATAAACCTTGTGTGCTTACCATATTTTTGCTTTCCATAGTTACTAGCTTGATTTAGGAACATGTCGGCCTGATTAGAGGCTATGATTACTTTCCTTGTGTTTGTTTATCTCCTTCCCTGTTATGGTCTTTATAAGCAAGGCAATAGAGTCCAGAAAACGCTGCCAGGTTTTGCAGCACAAACAAGATCGTGTCCAGAGTTTTCGCGTGAGTCTGTGTGTCTTCTTGGCCGGTTTCTAACAGGTGGCATCAAGAGCAAGGTTCGGCTCTGGACGCTCGTGAAGATGTCAGAAAGAAGTCCGAAGACAGCACCTCCAAGGACGGCGGCGTGGTCCAGTGGGTGATTCGTGAGTTGAGCAGCGGGACGGGCTATCCCATGCTCAGCAAGACCAATTACTCAGATTGGGCGTCGCTGATAAAGGTGAAGTTCAAGGCTCGGATGCTCTGGAACGTCATCGAGGAAGGGGGCGCCAAGCCTCATGAAGAGATGCAGCTGATCGAGGCCCAGTGCAGCGCCATGCCAACGGAGATGTGGCCAATGATCGTCGCGAAGGAATCGGCCAAGGAGGTGTGGGACGTCATCGCCACCATGAGGATAGGTGACGATCGCGTGAGAAAGACGTCGGCTCAGAACCTGTGGCGGCAGTTCGACTCGGCGACGATAAAGGAGGGCGAGTTCATTGAGGACTACGCGCTGCGTCTCAGCAGCATGGCGTCGACGCTCACCACCCTCGGCGACAAGGTCGACGAGACCACGGTGGTGGAGAAGATTATCCGGAGCGTCCCACAGCGATTCATCCGGAGTCCATGGATTATTACTGAGAATAAACCTTGTGTGCTTACCATATTTTTTCTTTCCATAGTTACTAGCTTGATTTAGGAACATGTCGGCCTGATTAGAGGCTATGATTACTTTCCTTGTGTTTGTTTATCTCCTTCCCTGTTATGGTCTTTATAAGCAAGGCAATAGAGTCCAGAAAACGCTGCCAGGTTTTGCAGCACAAACAAGATCGTGTCCAGAGTTTTCGCGTGAGTCTGTGTGTGTGTGTGTTCTTGGCCGGTTTCTAACAGGCCCAGCTCCCCACATCATCACTCTCTCAGAACACTTACGAGCACACACAAAAATAGCATAAGGACACAGGAAGATTTTAGTGCTGCACACCAGCACAAGCACGGCACTCGACTCTATTTCACTTCACACTGGCACTTGAACAAGTTGATCACAGGGGCTTTAAATAGCCACACACATGCACCCTGTCATAGCCGCTGCTGCACACGTTCGATGGCCATTAGCTCCACTAATATCCTCCACTTTGGCCGCACGCTCCGGCCGCACTACCTGGTCACGCACGCATGTAGCACTATCGGAAACTGGATGTTTGTCGAGTGCTAGATGGTTTGCCGTCACAAACTAAGCCGAGTGAGATTTGCCGTGAGTGACACTCTCGGTTTCGGTAGTGTAGGATCTCCACTACCTGAACATGCATACACGAAGGCTAACCACTTCCCATGCACTGCACGCACTAATACTCCGGCACCATTGATTACACGTGCACAACACTCAGACACTATTGCATGTTCACACCATGCAGCTCCACCGGCCATTTTCACTAAGTCATACGTATGTGCTCTGCACTACTCGGTATTGCATGAACTAACACTTACAGACCCAAAACGACTCTACTAGAACACCTAATTAAGATAAGCAACATGATTAGTTCCAATAATCACCCTCCTAATCATGTTGAGATTATTCGGCACCACGTCTAGCTTCAAAGTAACGCCGTCTCATAATCGACTTCTACAACACCAAGTTGTGCCACCTTCTTCATTGTTTTCTTCACTTCATCACACTCGTCAGCGAAGTGGCCAAACTCACCACACTTGCGGTAATCAATCTTCGACTTGTCAAACTTGCCGCGGTATTTCTTCTTCTCACCATTGTTGCTGAAGCCCTCTCCGCCCCTCTTCTCTTTTGCAACTGTGGCCTCCCACTCGGCACGTGTGAGTCACGGTTCACCTTCTGCGATCAATAGCTGCTGCTCCCCTTCATTGTCACGGCGATGCCCCTTTGAAGACTCGAACGCCCTCAACCGCCCGATAGTCTCGGCCACCAACATTTTCATCACATCTTTCCATTGTTCGATGGTGCTCATAAGGGGTTGAAACTTGTCGGAGACGAAATACAGCAACTTCTCCACGAAGGTCACCTCCTCCACTTTCGTGCCGAGGGCACATATCTTGTTCACGATGGTGGTAACCTTCAAAGCAAACTCATTAATTTTTTCAGATTCTCTCATGTACATACCATCAAACCTCCTCTTGAGAGTTTGTACGCGGGCCTTCTTTGACACGCTCTGCACCAACACACATCCCCTGGAGAGCGTTCCATGCCTCCTTCGCAGTCTTTTTCTCGGATATGGCCATCACCATGGCCTTCAGTGCAGCTTGGATGATCGTGGTGAGAGCCATTTGATCCAACTTCTCATCGATGGCTTCTTTGCTCTCCACGGCCTCCCACACACCTTGTGCGCGCATAAAGATCTTCATCTTCGTCGCCCACACACCTTAGTTGCATCTGACAACATGGGGTAATGGAGAGTCACCCCTCACCTTCTCTCGTTGCACGACGAGCTCGCCGCCGATACCTTTGCCACTGCCGCTATTGTCACGGCGACTCGGCAGCTTATACACTCCCGAATTATCTTCAGACATAGCTGCAAAAACTCAATCTAAAGCTCTGAATACCAATTGTTAGCCCAACTCCCACACGATCACTCTCTCGTAACACTCGCGAGCACTCACAAAAATGGCACAAGGACACAGGAAGATTTTAGTGCTGCACACTAGCACAAGCACGACACTTGGCTTTATTTCACTTCACACTTGGAACTTGAACATGTTGATCACAGAGGCTTTAAATAGCCACACACACGCACCCTGCTGTGGCTGTTACTGCACACGTTCGACAGCCATTAGCTCCACTAATCTCCTCCACTTTGGCCGCACGCTCCGGCCACACTACCTGGTCACGGACGCATCTAGGATCTCCACTACCTGAACATGCATGCACAAAGGTAACCACTTCCATGCACTGCACGTGCACAAGACTCGGACACTATTGCATATTCACGCCATGCAGCTCCACCGGCCACTTTCACCAAGTGATACGTACGTGCTCTGCACTGCTCGGTACTGCATGAACTAACACTTACACACCCAACACGACTCTACTAGAACACCTAATTAAGATAAAGCAACATGATTAGTTCCAACAGTCGGCACGGAGTGTCACTTCCCCGCGCACCAGCTGGCACCCGGGTCTGCGCTCCCCGTTGCTGCCCCGTGGCATCCCGCGACAGCGCTCCCCGTGTTGCTGCCCGCCACTCGGTCCTTGCTCCGGAGGTAATTGTTGATGAGCACGAGCATGGCTGCCTCATGGATAGTGTTGACGCCAAATCGGGTCCGAGCCAACACACCGGTCCGTGTGCGGATACATCGATGCTTCTTCAACGTCGGGTTTGGATAGCACCTAGACAACTCCACTTCGGGAGGAACCCCGTCAGAGGAGGATCATCTTAGGGTTGATCCGAGCTCAGTCAGGCCAGCCAGATCGTCTTCAAATGTCGCCGAGACGAAGGAAGAATAGCACGAGGATCGAGTATGAGGATTCGGGTTTGGAGAAGAACATGGCTACTTTGTTACGACTTCACTCCAGTCGCAAGCCTAGCCTTAGGCATCCCCAGGGAATTGAAAACCAAGATTTGCTTTATCAGGTATCAAACGGGAACTCAAAAATGTGAATTGGGAAGAGTTGATCGCAATACCAGCAAAAACATCTCGGAACAAGGTTCGAGCACCATGCCAAATGTGTCAGAAAAAGAAGAGCAAAATGTAAAAGCAAAATGATAGGCTCGATTGGGATGATCCTCAACCGGCCATGTGCCTCTGTTTTATAGAGGAGAAATGGTTTTATCCTGCAGGACAACTAATTTCATGAGTTAGAAAATAAATTAGAATTAATCTGTTGAAAACTTTCCTAAATCAGTATTACCGGAGTCTTTGATAAAGTGCCGAACACTCCGACGAATGGAGTCTCTGGTAAAGTGTCGGAGGTTTCGTCGTGTAATTTCGGGAACTCGAGAGGGTTCACCGGATACTCGGGCAACGTGCTGGACACTCCGGTGGGCTAAATGTCCGAACCTGAGAGGCATTACCAGACCCCTCGGCAGCGTGCCGGACACTTCGGTGGGCCAAGTGCCCGAACCCGAGAGGGCTCACTGGACACTCCGGCAACGTCGGACACCCCGGTGGGCTAAGGGCTCAAACCCGAGAGGGCTCACCGGACACTCCGGCAACGTGTTGGACACTCCGGTGGGCTAAGTGCCTGAACTCGAGAGGGCTCACCGGACACTCCGGCAACGTGCCGGATACTCCAGTGGTACTGTGATTTTTGGTTGTCAATATATGCTCCTCTGTTTTTTGATGAAGTTCTTACACCATAAAACATTTAAGCACCCAAAAACCTCGAAGAGTGATGGTTTTTTTGACTCATCTGCTATTGTATTCAACTTTGGCAACGATGTTTTTCACATTGGCCACTTTTCTCTTAGGCTTCTTGCCATACACATGATAATACTTTTTCAAGTATCGGTCGTTAAGGGCCCCAGGTAATGATTCTCCGTGAATATCTTCTAACATGTATGCATTTCTGATGATGACTTTTATTATTTGGTATGGCCCTTCCAATAGTTTTCCAAACCAATTCGCCCACCTGAAAAGTTTTGACTTTCACCTTCTTATTGTAGGCTCTAGCAACTCTAGCCTTGTCTCTCTCAATTTTTTTCAAAGCATTTAAACGCCTATCAGTTACTTCATCGATATTTTCTAGCATTAGAGTTCTATACTCATCAGTGGATCTATACTCATCAGTGGATAAATCATTTTTGTTTGGCTAATCTTAGAGTTCTCATATTTACCTCGACGGGTAAAATGGTCTCTTCTCCATACACAAGTTCATAGGACGTTACCTTAGCTGCTCCATGCCTAGATATCCGATGAGCCCACAATGCTTCCGATAAGACTTCATGCCATCTCTTGAGATGGTCTTTTATCTTTTTCTTATTGAGTTTAATCAACGTTTTTTACTAGACTTGACCTGACCATAATATGAAAATAAATTGAGTATCCTAATTCCGTAGGATTCGGCAAACTCTTTAACCAGACGTAAAGGAAGTACCCTGATCGATAGTCAAAATTTGAGGTCTGCTGACTCTATGAATAATATGCTCGGTAAGGAAGTCAATTACCTCTTTGTGCATTATGTTCTTGAGAGCTACCGCTTCGGTCCATTTGGTGAAGTAATCCATCGTGACCAACACGAAACGATGTCCCTTCGAACATGGATTATGTATTTGCCCTATGAAGTCCAATCCTCATCCTCGAAATGGCCACAGTTTTATAATGGGGTTCATCATGGCTGCGGGTGCCAATTAAATGTTTCTAAATCTTTGGCACTCTTCGTATCCTTTGTAGTAGCAGTAGCAATCGGCAATCATAGTTGACCAATAGAATCCGACCCTTCTTAACAACCATTTCATTTTTGGAGCCGATTGATTCGTACCACAAATGCCCTCATGAACTTCTCTCATAGCTACTCTAGCCTCATCATCACTCAAACATTTCAAAAGCAAATCATCCCCCGTTCGGCGATATAAGTCACCATCGATCAAAGTATACTTAAAAGCCACATGCCGAACTTTCCTATCTACAGTTTGAGTTGGGCTACAAATGTATGAAATTATGGGTGACCTCCAATCAAGTGATTCGGTACTATCACGGTTTGACGTGTTAGTGTTCAAACGGTCTAATTCCAACACCTCAAGCATCGGTTTCTTATTGACTGAAAATTTACCTTTACTAACATTGTAACCCGATGCTTGTTGAGACAAATCATTGACTTTACTGTTTTCTAGGCTAGACACATGATGTATGTTGAATTCATCTATTCTTCTAATGATGTCTAGACACTTATCTAAGATGGCATTCAATGATCCGTCTAAGCATTAAAATTTTTTATAAATTTGTTGTACTACTAACAATGAATCATCGAAAGCCTCTACATGCTTAACCCCCATGAACTCCAACAACTATAAACCGAACAACAATGCTTCATATTCGGCTTGATTATTTGTGTAATCATACTCTAATCGGTTTGAGAATTCAAAGTGTGCATCATGAGAAAATACTAAAACCACACCAACACCTTGACCCTCTTTACAAACTGATCCATCAAAATATAACTTCCAAGGGGTAAAAATAACATAAGCAACATATAGATCATGTTCTAAATCAATTCGATGTTCAACGATAAAATTAGCAACAATTTGGCCTTTTATGTATTTCAATGATTCATAAGCCAAATCATATTCAATCAATGCATAAGCCTATTTACCAAGCCTACCACTAAAAATCGGTCTATGCAACATATGCTTAATAACATTTGTTTGACAAGCAACCACACAAGTGCTAGATAGCAAATAATGTCTCAGCTTGGCGCAAGCATATACAAGAAAAAGCATAGTTTTTCGATGAGAGTGTACCTTGTTTTCGCATCCACCAACCGTTAGCTCATATAAGTGATCACATACTCCTTTTCTTCGGCTTGTTATATCAAAACAGCATCAACCACATCATCTTTCGCCGCTACGTAGAGACGGAAAGGGACTCCTCCCTTTGGTGCCCTAGGCATAGGTGGCGAAGACAAGTACTCTTTGCTCTTCTCAAAAGCTTCTTGCTATTTTGCCCCTCAAGTAAATTCGACTTCATTCTTTACCTGAAGAATAGAGTAAATGCATTAATCTTTTCCGACAAGTCGGAAATGAATCGCCTTAAGTAATTTACTTTTTCTAAGAAGCTTTGCAACTCTCTCTTACATGTAGGCGCTTGCACGTTCCTAATTGCTTCTATCTTCTTAGGATCTACCTCTATGCCCTTTTCACGAATTATGAAGCTTAAAAACTTGTCGACCGATACACCAAAAGCACATTTGAATAGATTCATTTTCAAACCGAAACGACGCATTCGGTCTAAGGCAAGTTGCAAATCGGTCAAGTGAGAATCTAAAGCGGCCGATTTGATCACCACATCATCTATGTAAACCTCAATGATAATACCAAGGAAATCATAAAAGATAAAGTTCATAACTCTTTGATATGTGGCAACCGCATTCTTTAACCCAAAAGTTATAACAACCCACTCAAACAATCTTACAAAACCGAGACATCTAAAAGCAATTTTAGACATATCCTCATCGGCCATGAAGATTTGGTTATATCCCGCATTACCATTAAGAAAGCTAATAACTATATGGCCGGAAGTATCTTTAATCAACATATTGGCTATGGGCATAGGATACTCATCTTTAGGAGTGGCTCTATTTAAAATTTTAAAGTCAATGCAAACTTTAATCTTATCGGTGTTCTTCTTTTCCACTGGTACGATGTTGAAATCCACTCCGCATACCTGTAAGGTCTTATAAATTTTACATCAAGTAATTGGTTAATTTCCTCTTTAATCTGATCATGCATATTCGGGTTAAACCTCCTCATCAGTTGCTTAAAAGGTCTAAAACCAGATTTTATTGGAAGGCGATGCTCAACTAGCTCGTGGCTCAACCCGAGCATTTTATTATAAGACCAAGCAAAACAGTCTACATATTCTTTTAGTAAACCGATTAACTTCACCTTATAATCGGCTTTCAGATTTTTATTTATATAAGTTGGTCTTGGATTATCATCGCTGTCAAGGTTCACCTACTAAGAGGATCGGTCGATGTGAATCCTTGTCCTAACTTATCCATGTCTTCTATTTCTTTGATAGCTTCGCACATATCGTTCGTATTGGACCGATAGTGTTTCACTCTCTTTTGCAACCAATCAAGATTAGAATCCATTAAATCACATTATATGGTTGAGCCGATTCTCTATCTGCTTTACATTTAACGTAACAAAATCATCTCTAGTCATGCTATGGAAATCATAATCCGTCAAGTCTAAACTGGTCAAGCACTTGACGGTATCATGCGGCAAAGAAGATGTTTCGACCAAAGCAATACAAGCCGATGCATCCGCATGAACAACCTCTATATCATCACCAATCTATTGTATCAAGAATTAGTGTAAGATAGAAGGAACACATCTATTGGCATGAATTCAATTACGCTCTAAGATCAAGCTATAACTACAGCGCACATCGGCAACAAAGAAAGCAGTTGCTATGGTCTTGCTTCCAACGGTGAGTTCCAGAGAAGCGACCCCCTTAGCCTCGGTAGGGTCTCCTCCTCCCACACTGTTCAAAGTCATGTTGGTCCGAATGAGCTCGTCATCAGCCTTACCTAGCTTCTTAAACAAAGAATACGGCATTAGATTAACAATAGCATCGCCGTCTACAAGCATGCGAGAAATCGGTGCGCTATTAATATGACCTCTCACATAGAGGGGTTTCAAATTGTTCTTCGATTCCTCGGGCTTTTCAAAGATAGCACTTTTCGGCCCAAAGTCGAATTGTGCTACGACTTCTTCTTTCTCTATAAGTGAATAATAAAAAAGGGATAGGCAAATAGTGTTAACGTCCATACCTTCCCGAGGCGGTGTAGGCTTGTAATCCAAGAGGTCGTTGTCGTCGAACTCGGATATATTGATGTCTTCCGTGGGCGAGGGCGCCGTGGAGTCCTATCCCAAGACAACATCAGCCAAACCAAGTGGCTTCGGAGTAGCCTCCGCTTTCTCCGTCACCGGTGAAGTAGGGACCTCGAGCTTCTTAACCCTCCACTGCTTACCTTGAGGGACCATCGGCTTGATCTTGTTGAAGACCTCGTGCTTCTTTTTCTCCATCTCCTCTTCTTGCATCTTTTGAAGGCGCAGCCTTTGGAGCTTCTTCTTTTGAGTGTGGATAAGCCAGGCGGACATCACCTCGGTTGCGTGTACATGGAGGAGCTCTTGCTGCTGCTAGCTTCATGGTCATGGGAGGCCTTTTCGACCAGATCATCCAAAGTGATCGACCCCATGAAGACTCCCCCAATTTTGACATTGGTTGTGCCAATTTTCTCGACACCTCCGAATGCACTCTCTTGATGAACAACAGTGAAGGAAGCAGGTTTGTTACCTTGCTTCGAGCACCACTCTTGCTTAGGTGTGGTGGTGGAACTCCCTCCTTGATCTTTGATCGGTCGATATTTTGTCCGATTTGGAGGAGGGTTAGAGAGCCTTGTGAAGACATCTCCTCTCGGTCCGTTCCACCTCGGATGAAATGGCGGGTGTAGCATCGGTGGAACGGGCATCAGTGGCATAGGCATCGGTAGCACGGGCATCTATGGTCTCATGTATGGATGCCACACCGGAAACGGCGAGCAAGGCATAGGACAGAACCATGGTGTTGGCACTCCGAAACCATGTGGAGAAAATGGAGGAGGAGTCCTGTGCACATTCACGATTGACCTCATCTCCTTCCTAGGTGAGCTGCCTCTCCTAGGTGGTAATCTTGATCGCTTCATAGACTATATTCAAATTGGTCTTTTGAGTCTTGTACTTAGCCATGAGCCGGTCGAAGGCGCTTTTAGGCCCCATCTTTTAATTTGTGGCGTTGCCTTGATTTATCTCCCACTTGCCCACTTTGGGACTCTTCGGCTTTATCATCTTAGGCTGTGAAGCTTGCCCCTCAGGTCTAGAGCCTTGGATGGTGACTTTAAGAGACTCTTGACCATGGGGAGACTTCTCGAGCACCACCTTCCTAGAGGCACCCTTCTCACTCGGAGAAACAAGCATCTCATCCTCGATGATCACATTCTTCCCTTTGGTTGTATCGGCTTGGACCTGTCGACGAAAAACATTAAGGACCGATTGGACCTGTCAACGAAAAACGTTGCAATCATTAGTAGCATGAGAAGAAGAGTTATGCCATTTACAATATGCCCTATGCTTAATCTCATCCGCCGAAGGTAAAGTATATGCGATTTTAATGTATCCACCTTCGTGCTGCTCATCAAATATTTTATCATATTTAGCTATATCAAAGGTGTATTTCACATCGTCTTTCTGATTCTTATGAACCGGTTTGAGCAAATCACTAGCAAACAATTTGGCCTTAGAGGGCCAAACGAACTCGGCAGCCAAGATGTCATTGGAATCATCATCGGAGCTATCCGAATCACATTCCACGACGTGCACGCTACGACGGGTCTCATAGTCATCATGTTTTATGTCTTTGCTTCGGCTTTCTTGAGCCGAAGCCCTTTGTTGGAGGTGGGTGAGTGTAAGAAAATCATATCCCTCCAACTTTTCTCTAAGATGCGATCGTAAACCACTAAAAGCTAGGTCGGCTAAGTATTTTTCAGAAATTGTTAAATTAAAGCATCGATTCCTAATATCTCTAAACCGCCGAAGATAGTCAACGACGGGTTCCTCTTTCCCTTGCCGAACCGATGTCATGTGTGACAACTTCAATTCGTTGTCGTCGGAGTAAAAATGATCATGAAATTTACGTTCTAACGACTCCCATGTGAAAATAGAGCCCGAAGACAATGATGAAAACTAAGAGAAAGCAGTTTCGGTTAGTGATAAAGAAAATAACCGTACTTTCAAAGCTTCACTAAAACCCACTTCTCCTAGTTGCGCTACGTATTGACTAATGTGTTCCCAAGTGGTTTTGCTATCTTCGCTATTAAATTTGACGAAGTCGAGAACACACCACCCAACGGGATACGGGACCGAATCAAAATAGGCAGGGTTTGACTTTTGATAAATTCGGTCTCTCCTCTTAAGGTCTACCCCTAGCGTTTAGCGAAATTATTTGTTTAAATCCTCCTTAATGCGCGCCATACACTCCTCTATGTTGGCAATGGGTGGCCTAGTGGACACGACCGGTAGTGAAGGGTGTAGGCTTGTTTTCCTGGCAACCTTTCACGCCAATGATAGATAGCGTCGGTTCGATGCTCACCTCTCTCGAGCAGTGGTCCTCCATGTGATAACCATACCGGGTCTATCCATGGTTAGCCCCAAAGCTCTCCTTTTTATCATCTACAGAAGAGATTCGGTTTTGTCCAGTTACTGAGCACATTGGGCTACCTCAATTTCTTAGGCCCCATATACCCAATATGTAATCAGTACTATTTAAACTTGCTCAATAGAGCCAACAACAAACGGTCCTAAATCGACACAGACAGAGTTACAACACATTGGTCATGCATCCGTAATAGACACATGCCGTGTTACAAGCTACTTCCCTGCCCTGTCTCCAGTTTATTCCATGTGACAAAACAAACCTCTCTATACCAACCTATAGCTCGCGAGTGAAGACTTATCCACTCGACTTCTACCGTCAAAAGAACTATTAGCTTAGCTCTACATTGAGTTACCTATACCAAAAATACTATCTCGAGGTAGAATTCTATAAATATAACTACGGTTTCAGTCAACTCCTATCACCTAGTGCACATTTCATACTATAATTCTAGAGTGATAAAAGTAAAATGACTTGAAAATAGGATAATGCACCGAGGCTTGATTGGGCTTTGCTCAAAGTTAAATTCCTCAGCTACGAGTTTGGTGTCGGTCGGGGCTTCCTGAATCTCTCGATGATATTCTCCGATCTCTTCCTGAACTTCCTTAGATCCTATATGATATGATATGCGTACAATGAAAATGATGCTCTTTTATACTTTTTATAAATAAAACTTCTTAGTAATAATACATGAATTTGAAAAGTAAAATAAATAAATATAATTATAAAATTCTTTAATATGGTTCTTGAAGACATAAAACTAATTTTAACGCTTTCATAATATAAAAGAAACTATTTTTGAATTTACCAGAAATTTACAGAATTTATTCAAATCAAATAGATTTATAATGAATTAAATCATTTATAAAATTATTTTATCTAAATAAATTATAATGTTTTGCTAAAACAGTAGAGAGTAAATAAATAAACAAAAAGGTAAATTTTATAACATCTTTATATGCTGATAAAGAATAATAATGCATTTCTTGTTATTATGTGATCTTAAATTAATTAAATTATTTTAATGCATAAAATGAAAATTAGTCAGCTCCAAAATATTTTTCTAGTTTAGATAAATCTAATAAAATTTATTTGACAATTTTCCAAGTTAAAATGAATTTACTACTATTTTTACAATATTAAGACAATTTTTGGCAATAAAATAAATTAACTCCCTAATGGGTAAATTCTCAGCCACTAAGATTGAGGCCACACAGATTGCCACACGGTTGCCACAAAGGATCTCGTGTAGCCACACAAGATCCAGGCCGTGCCTCAGCCAGCTCAGCTGGCCGGCCATGGCGCCGGCGACCGGCGCACAGCTGCGGCTCACCGGAACGGCATTTCCGATGGTGAAGCTCACTGAAGATTATACCAAAATGATCGTTGTGCAGTGGGGTTCTGTCTGAGGTGGTCGCCGCGGCAAGAGGCTGACCGGGAATAGGCTGACGGTGAGCGGCTGCGGATTTAGCTTCGGTGGCGACGGAAACTCGGTGCAGTGGACGAGAAACCAAGAACGCTGCACCAACAGCTTCACTGAGGCGCGGGGATGGATGGCACGGAAGTTTTCGTCATGGAGAGTGGCCGGACGGGGCTGTCGCTGGTGAGGTGACCTCGGTTCCATGGACGGCGACGGTGAGACTCTGAAATGCCCGCGCCACGGCGAAAAATTCAAATGAAAGGTGAGTGCACGAAATGACCCAGTGAACGAAGGAAGCGGCACTCTTCTCGGATCGGCAAGACTCACCGGCGGCCTGCGAAATCCACAGAGAGGCGGCGGCGGTAATGGCGAGCGGCCGAGGCGGGAGGGCAGGAGAGAAAATGAGTGGAAAGAGATTGAGAGTTAAACAGCGGCTCGAATTTATCTCGGGCAGGGGCGGCGGCCACAGAGCGGTCAGCGGCAGCCAGGCGAGCAGGCAGGCAGCTGCCTGGCGCGCTCTTGCGCTGCGCGCTGGACACTTGGGGGAAGAAGAAAGTGGTGGGGCCGCGACAGGTTTCAATTTTTTTCCTGATATTTCTGCCACTTCAAAACGCTGTTCTGATATTGCTTTGAAATACCGACCTCCGAGCTCAATTTCTCACGAAATTTCGCAGGTGTGTTCAACACTTTAAGTTGAACAATTTTATTTTTGGACCCTGATCAAATTTAAATTCGAAAAATTGTTAAAAATTTAGGAAGGTAAATGACTATTTGAAACTAAATATTTATTTGGCCCTTTTAAATACTAAATATAATTTTATAAAAATTTTATAAATTCAAATCTTGGTAAAACAATCTCATTACAAATTTTTTATTTCATAAGATTTAGTTGAAAGGTTTTTGAACCTTTATTTTCAAATTTAAAATTCAAATTCAAACTCAAGTTTTAAGTTCTTTAATTTAAACTTATTTGTTTCCTTTTTGAACTCAGGTTCCACATTTCCCAAACTTGAACAAACTTGCATCTATATTCAAAAAGTGGAGTTTTACAGTAGCCGAAGACTTATTTTTCCAATATAAAAGAAACTATCAATTTATGCCCTTTACCAAGCTAATTTGTTTCTCCTATGCTTCAATATTTCGTATACTTTATTTTTATTTATTGATTGTAAAATATAAATAAATTTTATTTGTCCATAGACCTTGGTAAGATTTTATTAAGTAGAGCCTACTTATTATATTAGTCAATGTGCTGTTTAGTATGCTTGTAACGACCGGGTTTTCGTACCTTTTGATAAGACTCGATCTTATGTGCTTTCGCTAATCTCAAGAGGTTGGCAAGCATGTTTATTACAAGTGATCAATCAAAAAACCATAACAAAATAAGTAAAGAAGGATAAGATAAATTAATTTAACGAGATTATCCATAAAACTTACTGAACTTCTCAAAGCGAAAGAAAACTACCGCGAATCCAAGAATTGGAACAGCAGCGGGAATAGCAAGCGGGAGCAAACACCAAAACGAACCACTCTTCCACAGGCAATTTGAGTACAGGAGCGAACCTCAAACCACAGCTGGAAAGCAGACGAAAACGATCTTCTAGCTGACCTATGAAAAAGAAGGCCGTGAAAAGCTGTGAATACGTGAATACTCAGTAAACCGCGCACTACCTAACAACAATGTATGTATGCAAAGGACAGTTTCAAGGATGAAAGCTGGCTCAAGTGCTAAATGCAAGTTCAAAATATTTTATTTTAAAGATGCAAGAAGTTTTATTTTAAAATAGTCAAATGTTATTATCTTGCCTCGCAGAGATCTCCGTTATCCCGAACGAGGGTTCATTTTAAATGTCGATGTAATCTCCACACCCAGCCACAGTTCAAAGGCCGAAGTCCAAAATATTTTAAAACAGAAGGTAGAGGAAAGAAAGCACTAATCATTGTAGAAGCTCTCAAGGCTGTGTCCCTACATGGGATGTGGCAATGCACATTGACTTTAACTCTGCAGAGTGTATGCACTTGGACCCATGAGATATGGCGCCATATAAGGAACTGAGGCCTTAGCCCAGGTATGACAACCACACAAGACTGGTGTTACCCGTCCTCCAGGATAGGGATCCCAGTCACCTACGCTGCCAGGCCCTGGAGCTGTGAGGAGCCTACCACTGATCAGGTGGGGTATCTCGATCGCATGTGGGGAGTTGTAACTCGCAACCACACTAACAAAACACCGCCAACCCACGAGTAAACAACCAGTCTCAACAAGCTTCAAGATCAAACCTCTGCCCATATAGAGTAACGTGGTGTGCATGGTAATGCACTGGAGACATGTGACACGATGACCTAGTCCTTATATGCCAAGGCAGGCACTCTCTATCCTCAACGCCAACAACCACCAAACATCTCAGAAGGTCTAAGCCCGGAACCTCCCATGTACCCGCAACAGGTACGCTCACAGGGACTTTTCAAGAGTCCCCCAGCATCTCATACTCGTGCCTCCCCTAGCTAAATAGTTTGTATATAATTATTTGCAAAACTCACACATTTGAGTCACAGTTCAAAAGCATTTAACACAAATTCCATTTTTCTAGTGATAAGGTGTGAAGTACAGAAAATATATGCAACTAAGCATGGCTAAACATAAAAGTAAAGTAATAGTACTAAAGCAGTCCTAGGGCTCATAATATGTAGAACAATAAACAGGCACGGCTTGAAAACGTTGCTAGCATAGTTTAAAAACTAAGATAAAATTTGGTCATGGAGCGCGGCTTGTCTTGTGAGTCGAGATCCCATCCGAGATTTTGGTTCTCGTGTAGAACAGTCTTCAAGAACTCAGCAACACCTCCAACTAGACAAACGGCACGAAAAACGAGTAAGAGACAGAAAAGGACAACTCAACAGCTATTAGAACGTACTCAACTAATGGATACAAGGATCAGACAAGAACTGGCTCTAGGACACAGTCTCCCGATCGTGTCCCAGGGAAAAGACACGGACTGGCCGAACGCATGAGATTCGGGGTCCGAACGGTAGACGGCACATGTCCAGGGCTCCGGTCACACGTTGGCCTGAACAGGAAAGAACTGAGGCTCAGACATAGTCATAGCCACATTACCACAAGCTGGGTCACAGCCGAACCTCGCGCGCGTGTCCGAAGGCTTGGACACGGCGCCGGTTGCGTGACCCGCAGCACAGTCACAGCTCGCCCGACAGCCCACAAAACAGAGCTCGAACACGGATAAACCTGTGTGAGCACGACCTAAAACTAGGCCGATTGCTGCAGCACCAACCAAACACCCACAGATCAACTGACAGTGACACAACTGGGGTCGAGACACAACTGAACCGGCGTGTCCCTGCCCTAAAACTGAATCGGATTATACAGCTCAACAGATGGGCTCACAAGAGACGATTTGGAGCTTGGACACAGACGATTCAACGTGCCTTTGCCCTGAAACCAAACTGGACACCACAGGAGCTACAGATCGACCTAACCAGTGAGAAAAGGAACAAAGGGGCAGAAGTGCTCACCACAACTTGAGCCATGGTTGAAGCAAGACCGCAAGGATGACGACCGAAGGTGAAAGCGGCGCCGGAACTCGATACGACTGAACGATCCCAAACTTGGGCTCGGTCACAGTCGACTCCGCGTGACCTTGGCTTCAAGGCAGAACGATCTCTACAAACAATGTCAAACTTAGACTTCAGCACCAACTCGTAGGCACAACTTGCGAACTTTGCTAAGTGACTGGAAAGGTGCAAGGACAAGAGAACAGAGCTCACCACGGCTTGGTCCAACAAAGGGCCGACGATATCGATGGCATGAAAAACTCAACGACGAGATGGTCGGTGAGTTGACCCTAGGAACGACGGCACGGCCGGTTGAACCTGCACACGATGCGGTGGCTCAAAGCTGCGAATTCAACCAAAGCAGGGAAATGACGGAAAAGACAACACTCACATATCAAAAGCAAACAACGAGAAACTGAACAGAGAAACAGAGATGCTCACCGAGACTTGAGCAAGAGCCGAAGAGAAGCTTCGGGAACATGGGCCGAGGTGAAGACGGCGTAACTCAGATCCTGGGCGCCTAGACACGAGGATGGCAGTGATCCACTGATTTGAGAACAAACGCCAACCATGCCTTTTTCCCAACATAGCAGACCAACAGGACACAGAAAATAAAGACGGAACACGGTCTCGCCAAAGAAGCAGCAACGATGGTGACAGAACGGCGACGGTGGCAGCTCCACCTCGACGGTTGCACCTCCTGCCTCTAACGACAGCCTTCGGCAGTGCAGCGGCTTAGCAACCAAGACGTGTTCATGCTCCGGCAATTTGATCCTCCTAGCACAGATAAGATTCACAGTACAACCAACGGAAACACTACTAAGTTTTGACCCTTTTGCCACGCTCCACATTGCAAGGAAATCAATTTAGTTGCAATAGATAGGTGTTATTTCCACAGTTTTTGAATTTTGTGGCAATAATGACTTATGTTACCACGATTATATTTGTGTTGTTATTTTTATAAAAATCGTGGCAACAAATAAATGATACTGCCACCACTTACAATAAGGTTGCAAATGATTTGAATATTGCCAGAGTATAATATGGTCTTGATTTTTGTTGCAATATATAGGTTTTTATAGCAACTAGCTATCAATCCTGCAACAGATATAAAACACTATAAATTTTTTCCGTTGCAAAAGCCTTGTCTCAATAACAACAACAAAATAAACTTATACATTGCATATCATAGAAGACTGGTATTGCCAAGATTTTTTGGAGCATTTTACAATATAATGAAATTTAAGATCTCGAGGGGATAAACATTTTAGAGAATAAAACCTAAAACAATAAAATATAGAGGATTCGAACTAGCAACCTTGAAAATGAAGGTTAGGAGGTTAGGAGTATCATTGGTGGCTTCTAACATTAACTTTAATGAACCTTTCGACTTATATGAAAAACATCTTGGATTAGGCCATAACCTGTAAAAAATGTTCTAAAAGATATGTAATTGTATTTTTTTTTCCGACCAAAGATATGTAACAGTAGTAATTGAGCCAATGACCTCCCTCTACGAAAAAGGAAAATTACATGTATATTGTTTAATAGGCTACTACAAAAATTCATTGGGAATCATTTGTTTAATGCTGTGCAAATCACATTAAAATGGGTACTTGAGTCAGGTAATTGAAAAAAACAAAACAAAAACATATTTTTATGTTGCCAATAGATAATAGATAATAGTAAGTAACTTCTGGAATTTTTAAATATATGTTACATATGACTTGTTAAAATTATTTTAGAGGCCATACGATTATTTGTATGCAAATTACTTTAAATGGAATCTTTATTTAGTTATTTGCTGAAATATTAGACAAAATCAACGCCTAAATCAGTAAATCTGCCCCAAATCGAACCACTCCAACTTTCATTCTGCCCCACCTCATCCCGTCATCCCCCTTCCCCTGCCCTCTCTCTCTCAGATTCGCGTGCTGCACGCATGGTGGCAGCCCGATCTCGTGGTGGCGCCGGTTAGCTGCTGAGCACCTTAAACCCTAGACTCTCTCTCTCTCTCTCTCTCTCTCTCTCTCTCTCTCTCTCTCTCTCTCTCTCTCTCTCTCTCTCTCTCTCTCAGATCCTTGTGGATATGCTTGCAGAGGAGAAAGAATATTTAAGGCATCTCCTGTTGGGAATGTGCATATTGGAACATCGATGGAAAAACAAAACTGCCTGAAATGCATCCTCCCATGTATACTACAGCTTTTGAAGGCGCAGCACACCAGATGCTCACCACTGAACTGAACTTTGGCTAGCACCAGCAGCTGACGGCTACACTGAACACCGATGTCGCCAATCTTCTTGAGTTAATATTTCCTAGCGGCTAAAATTACTATATTGTAAATACTAGTATATGTGATTTTTCCACATTGAATTATTGATAGATTTAATATAATTCTGATTGAAATTTATATTCTATTGCATCAACTATTCATTACTAAATTATATAATGCAAATGCCATACCGTCAACTATTTATTTGTTGCATCTGACTAATTTATTCTAACAAAATATTTTGCGTGATTAAAAAATAGATTGCAACGAAACAATGTACATTGCAAAATTCCTGTTACAACAACTCAATAGTCGTGGCAATAATACCTATTGCCATTAAATAGGTTCATTGCAATATAAATTATAGCCACGTTGATAGTCATTGCAAGAGTATCTTTTGCCGCGATATCAAACGTGGCATTTACTATATATTGCGATGTAACACTTCGTGTTTTTGAATAATGCAACACTTTATTCGATTTTGAAATTCCCGAAAATCCGAGCTTGGAGGAATTTAAACCCAGTTTCGAATTGGTCACAAATTTAAATTTTGAAATTCAAAACATGAGCTCAAAAATTTCAATGAAATATTGTGAAACAAAAATCTCTTTTGAAAGTTCTTGCAATCACCTGAATTTTAGAAGTTTTTGGAAAATTTTAATTTGAGGTTTAAAAGCTCAAATAATTTATTTTCCTTTAAAAACTAACCTGTCTTCAAAATTTAATATCATTTTATTTATTTCGATTTTGAACTTATGCCCAAAATAAAAGTTGTTCCTATTCAAAAGATCTAACAGATTACGAAATTTCAGAATTTTTGGAGCTCGGAAAGGGTGCATTTCAGGTCAAAAATTTAAGGTGCACTAAAAATCCAAAAAAAATCGGGAAAAAGAAAAAGGGACGCGGGGCCCGCCTGTCAGCCTGCTCTCTCTCTTTCTCCCTCCCCTTCCAACCGCGCGCGTCCAGCGCGCCACCCACGCGCCACGCCGTCGTGCTCCTCCTCGTTGCATGCGTGCCTCGAAGTTGGGGACGTGCCCTCGCGCGGACACAACGCTCTCTCCGTGTCCAAAGCCCCCGGCGTCCTCCCATTTCTCTTCTCTCTCTCGCGCGTGTTCACTGGCACTTCGCCCCGCCGAGCTCGCCGCCGTGAGCAACCTGAGTCCAAGCCGCCCCGGAACTCCATTCCTCGACGGGAAGTTGCGCCTCGATGTCTGCTAGCTTCCCCGCTGTTCTTCCTCCTCCTTTCCTCGAAAGCTCAACCGGATTTGGAACCTTCCCCAAATTTCGTCTCCGGCGCCGTCGACCGCGCCTCTAACAAATCCTCGAGCATCGGTGAGCTTCTCCTTCGTTTAAGCAAAACACTAGCCTCCTGGCAGCCTAAGCTTCCTTCGGAGCTCACAAAACGGCCCAATTCGTGAAACGTTGTCCAGAAACTCAAGCTCGCTCTCGCCTGCCACCGTGGCCCTTTTGACCTCACCGTGGAGCCTCCATCTCCGGCCCTCTCCGTCGACGACAACCTCGACGCCGAGCTTCTACTCGCTTCAGTGGAGCTGTAGGAGGAAACCGTTCTGGTTTTGGTCCACCGTGGCGCCGGCACGACGTGACCAAAGCTCCTCCTGAGCCGCCTCTCGCTGTCGACCACCGTCTGGTGAGCACCGCCACCTTTAGACCCCACCACCGAGTGGCCCTCGCTGCGTTGATCATTTTTAGGCCGGCTTCTCTGAGCTTCACCCCCTCGGAGCCGAGCTCCGGCGAGCCGCGCCACCGCGTGCCGATGAGCACACCATGGCCGAGCTCGCTCGGCTCGGCCGGCCCGAGTTGAGCACACGGGATCCGGTGTGGCTGCATGCCTCGAGACCGTGCGGCCACTGTTTCCGGCGCGATTCCATGCGGCTGCGCTCACAGAGTGACACGTGGTGCACCAGTGGGATGAGTTAAATCCATTTTCAGGAATTCAATTTTCAATTGTCTAGAAAATTGTATCATCTTCCAAAAATTGTAGCAAATTCATCTTAGCTCCAAAAATTTCAAATAATATACCGTTGGAATCCTCTCATCATGTAAAATATTTTAGAACTTCCAAAGTTGCATTTTCTGCATTATAATTAATTCTAATAATTAAATAAAGTACCTTGCACATACGTGCATATCATCATTTTTCATGCATATTAAAAATGGGAAAAATGAAAAATTATGTTCTATTAATTCATATATGTTATTTTAGAGTTAATTAGGATTTATACACTTATATATATATATATTATTTATAAATAATTTATTACTTATAGATACGAATTAATTCATTAGAAAATACATAATATTACAATAAATTATAAAATTGGTCTAGAAATTAGTTTATAGCCATGTTAGTATTTTGAGCAACTAAATTTGTGATTTATGTCTTCAAGAACTATATTTATAAAATTGAGAATTTATCTTCCATAGTATAAACTATTTAGTAATATATGGGAATTCATTTTTTTTAAATCTTTGCATATAAATCCTAGCAGCACCTTGGTCGAATAATGTCTCGTTTCATGAAAGCATCATCATACTCCTCAGATCATATCAGCGCATTTTCATCTTTGGCATATGTATTCATTAGCATATCATCGCATGTAAGCATCCTTGTCACATGCGATGACAAGAAAATTATTAGATATCTTTAGATGCATAACTAATCGCACTCGCACATCACTTCACACATTTAGTAAGCATCGCGGAAGACCAAGATCTAGCGCTGATCGCTCCGGAGTCGTCCGTCGCTGAAGACGTTCCTCTTGTTTGTGCTAACTCTCAGCAAACCGAAGGCAAGCCCCGGTGCATTAACCCTATTTTGAACTTTTTGTTTTATCACTATGTATTGTTTAGCTTTTGTACTGTGCATTAAGTGTAGGAGTTGTTTGAAACCCTAGAATGCATGATAGTACTAATTACCCCTACTAAGTATATATTGGTACAGGTAACTCAATGTAGAGCTAGGCTATGAGTTCTAATCGACGGTAGAAGTCGAGTGAATGAGAAACCTCACTCGCTAGATTATAGGTTAGACTTTATCCCACACCTGAGATGGGGCGGGGATAGAGTATAGGAGGGATTGAGAAAGCTGGGCCTTCGCGGTGGTAGCCCCGTTTGTGTCGGTTAAGGACCGATTCGAGTGTGGCCCTGTTGAGCAAGTTTGAACGTATCGAATACATACTAAGAACATGGGACCTTGGAAATTGATGTAGCAAAATGCCATAGTGGTTGGACGACCTCCACCTCTCTTTTGGCGACGGTGGAGGAGAGCCTTGTGTCTAACCATGGATATGTCCTACGTGGTGATCGCATGGAGGACCCTGTGCTCGAGAGAGGTGCGCCTGTTCGGACCGGCCCTATGGGTTGAACAAAAATTGGTCACGTGCGGCTTCTGAGAAGCGTGTACGTGTTGTGTACTTCGGGTTTTCCCTAGCTGGTGTAAATCGATTATAATTGCTGCCTCTCACAGTAACGGGTACCACTTATTCACTGCGTCATGTCGTAGTAATAACTAGACTAATAATAATGATAATATGATTTGTTTGCTTACTTATAAGAAATTGTTTGGCAACCATGATTGTAGTAGATGATAGTGCAAATTAAATTTATTCTTCCTTGTACTTAATTAACTGCTAAAACTTGAAAGTAAGGATTCACTGTTAGTGTCATATTTTATGCAAATGGCCATCCCCTGAGTCAGCCTCTCATGCTTAGGAGTCGACTGTAGTTAACCAATTTTTGACGGGTAAGACTTGCTGAGTAATTAGTACTCACGGTTTGTTGTTTCTCCTTTTTGTTGTGTGTAGTTCTGTCTGCAGGTAGTTGGTGTGGCTGTTGCGGCCAAGGAGTGTGGGAAGGTGAGGCTCATGCGAACTGGTCCTGTGAACCGGTTCTCTCCTCACCGAACTCCAGTCGCGAGGAGTGAAGCATGTCTTAGGGCAAGATATATTTTATCGTAGGAAACCGTCCTATCTCTTCTATGTCACTCCCACTATGTTTTAAACTCTGTTTTAAACTTATCTCTCTTAAGACTACTTGAACTTATTTGTAAGACTTAATCGGTTTTCTATTTTATATTATTACTCGTGTTGTACTATTTGGATATTATTGCTCAATATCATCCGATATCGATCCTAGACAAGCCATTCAGTGTTTTGGGGCGGTTCTACCACATGCGATGGCCTATACCGTGGCGATAGATGAATGTTTCGCAACGGAAACATAAATTCGAGGCGCAAACTTTAAACCACGCCAATACTTGCCACGCCTGCCAACGAATGTGATTTGTTGCAAATGGTTTGTATTGCAACCATTTCCATATTCTTATAACGTTTTGTCGTCGTTGTCCAAGGGTGAAAACTTAGTAGTGAAATGACGACGAAGGGAAACGACAGGAATGGAAGAAGCTCACCATAGACGACCGAGCAACTGGAGAAGATGAAAGCAGAACCGACGGGATCCAAGATGATCGAAACACTTGCTGCCTTGCTGCTCTGGAGCTCCAGCATCACTAAGACAGTCACCAACTGCCCCACAAGCACGGCAAGAAGGAATGGTCAACAGATACAATGAAACAACATCGATCCTGGGAATGAACATACAAAGAATAAACAGAAAACGACGATGTGCTAGGCTCACCCACCAAAAAGGGCTCGGCCAACACAAGAAGCTCGACGACGGCAGCAGCAGAACCCCTCCGGTCTTCCTTCACCTGAACGGAACTGGACGAGATCAACACCACAAGAGACAATGCACAGAAAGAAAGGGAGCTCACCGAGGGCCTGAAACGGAAAGCTGTTCGTTTTGACAGAGGTGGCGCAGGCGAGATGACACGAGGACGACATGGGGCACTAACGACTCAGACGAAGGACGTGGACGGCGATGGGAAGGGACGACGTCGGCGCAGCCTGACGAGGAGGACGACGGTCATCGATGAGGGCGACGAGATCAGCTCGAAGAGGCACCGCGCGATGAGCTGGGGAAGCGACCAGCAAGGTTCGACGAGGACGGCACCAGACGGAGCAGGGTCGAGGACGAGCAGTGCATGAACGAAGTCGGACGGAGACGTTGCAGAACGGGTCGACGTAGGGACTGCACAGGGCTCGACGAGCACATCAGAGACGGCTCGAACGAAGCAGGTCGATGAGGATGGCACAGAGATAGGCGGAAACAACGCGACGACGCGAAGATGGGTTAGGCCAGGGACGGGTCGGAGACGATGAAGATAGGACGACGCGGGCTTGAGCAGCTATTGGTCCAGGTCGACGCGAGGACGAACAGGACAAAGACGGCGGGGTCGACGGGCAGCGCGACACGACGGTGAGCAAGACGACGATGCGAGGACAGGCGCGACCAGATCAACGACGAGCAGAGGTGGCAAGGTTGAGATCGGCGATGCGGATGGGATCGAGGGCGGTACTGACAACGATGAGGTGGAGGACGACGACGTGGACGAGGACGGGCACGGGGTTGGCAGGCAGAACAGCACCATGGTCGGGGTCAACGTGGCTAATGGCGCGGACCGACGCGACCCGGATGAAGACGGCGCGAGGTTGAGGAAGAGTGGCAATGAGGCAGCGGGACGGCTCAGAGGACGGACGAGGACGACGCAACGACGTGGTCAAAGACGACACGGTCGCGCGCGGCGAACAACGCAGACCCGGGGGGGGGGACGGTGCCGTGTCGGACGAAGAAGGGGTGACAACGGGGCGGCACAGAGGCGCGAGACG